>CAUYSK010092050.1:0-134494 GCA_963575035.1 Avahi laniger
TATTTTTTGCCTGGACTTTATATCCTTTTGCTTTTTCATGCTAAATTCTTATTTCTTTTAATCAAAAATCATTAATAATGAAAAACAGAACTATGACTCGGTACTTATGCATAGAGCTACGATAGTTAAAGAATCTAAGCATATATAAAAATAGCTTAATAATCAACAAAAGCAAAAAAGAAGGGTCAAAGATCTGATAATCCAAACACTCCATTTTTCTCCTTTAGTTCTATAAAATTAAAAATTAAAATTTATCATATCTGCATATCCTGAATGTAAAAATCTGAATGTCTAGAAAGCGAACTTATATTGTTATTTAGACTTATATCAAGATTTGGCAGAAAGCTGGGTTTGTAAGAATGTACTCAGTTTTAACATTTTATGAAATTAGAAAAATAATTCCAAATTCTTTTTCCCCTAAATTGAGATTGAAACTTGAGCTTTACCAAATTTGCAAGCAAACCCAGATCACTTCCTACTAGAATGCACTTTATTGATCCTCCTGTTCTTTAAAATTAACTTTTAAAAGTGCAATCCCCTTTGTGCATCAAGGATTTTGATAAAATTTGGGGATAACAGGCAGGCATACGTCAGGCAGCATGCTGATACCTGTGCCCCCACTGTGTTTCTAGAACTCTAGCACTCTCCAGTTACAGAATTACCTCCTGACCTGAGGGTGTTCATCTGGACAGTTAAGTCTTAAGACATAACTGTCTTAAGAACCATAACTTGCCACTCTGAGCACCTTACCATTTTAACGTTTCAAAATAACATAGCATATCAGTTTAAATGCTGTTCTCTTGCTGCAATATAACTCATCTACAGAGGGCCCATGGAGCAAAAGACAAAAGAGAGGCTCAGCTGGTAAAAGAGGATTTAACAATGATAAACATATGATAAAATGTTCAGCATCACTAGTAATTAAGAAAATGCAAAGAAAAAATTAGATATTTTCACCTGTTATATTAATTTAAAAAATAATTATTGATGCTGCTAAGTTTTTGTGAGATGAAGACCCTTATACACTGCTGAGTGTAAGTTTATATACTCTTTTCAGAAGGCAATTAGAATCTATCTAGCAATCGATCAAAATCTCTAAATATGTTTATTTCCTTGATGTCTGTTTGGGTTAGTGATTATATTTGAGGGCATTTGTCCTGAGAAAATACTCTCAGGAGTATTTCATATATGTAATAAGTATATGAAATAGGAGATTTATGCATCAACAGGTTCGTCATAATGTATGTCTTATAATAGCAAAGACTGGAAACAAATTAAATCATTCACACTCACAACTCTCTTCCTCTGGAAGGCGGCTATGACCAACCCCATTTGTTCTCTCATCTTCCGCGATCTGGCAGAGTGTGGGTGCTCTGTTAGACAAGTCGGTGCTGGCTGCGTCACGCCGTGAAAATTACTTGGTTGTTTCTTCTCCATGCCTTCTGACTGGCCTTTCTACCAAACAGGTCATAAGCAATTTGAAAGCAGGATCTTTGCATTTTTCCCACGTAAGATCTAGTACAGACTGATCAGAAGAATCCGTGGAACCTGTTAAGAATAACACGACCCTGATCATTTCCCACTGCAGCGGGCAACAGGAGCCCATGGCAAGAGGGCTGTGCTGGCCCCCTCGGTGGAACGGGATAGGACAGTATGCTTCGCGACCACGATGCACATGGGTTGTGCCACAAGCCACAAGTTTACACATCTTTGCCCGGCCTCCCTAGGTAATGAGGTGCCACTCCTCTGTCCTTGTCTTGGAGTACAATAAAGTGTCATGGCCTGACTCTTTCCCAAGCAGCTAGGAGTGTGCCCAATTTACAGACAAGGGTGTCTGTAGTCCACAAAGACGAGAACAATTTGGCCCTAGTGTCAATAGCTTGTTTCTATGTTTGTCTTTCCACTTTTCTGAACTCTGAGCTCCTCAGATGCAGGAGCTACGCCTTTGTATCTCCAGGACGTAGAACATCGCGGCCCATGGCAGGAGCTGGGAAATTACTAAACAAAGAAGGGGAGCAGAGAGGTAGGGGCAGCAGGGGAAGCCAGAGAATAATAGAATACACGGCAGTGAGATAGGAGAGGAAGAAAACGTTATTTCTAAAGGGTGTGATTCTCAGACTGCTGAGAAAAATATGCATTTAGAGAAAAGTGCAAACACAAAAGTAAGTCTTACAGGTGTTATTATGGAAGCCACGAAAGGAAATTATTTGGAATAAAACAGAATCAAGGGAGAGAAGAGTGTTCATTGAGGTGAGAAGGGATGGGAGAAGAGGAGACTCAAAAGGTCAGGCTGAGGATTGACGCGGTGACCACCCTGGCTGAAGGCTGGAGACAACTAACAACAAACAAACAAACAAAAGAATGAAACGCTCTATCCCACTAAAGCAAAAGAGACGTGAGCTACCTTTTTAAAAATCTAATATTTTAGACAACACTAGAATGTGTAGAAAGCACTGGAATTTTGTCAAGAACATGACAGACGGAGCTTGGGACAAAGTCAAGGAACAACTGTCCCTGATGAGCTACGACTGTATTTCTAAATTCCCGAACTGTATCCGCTCTTAAAATCATTGACCTACAGAATAAAACATGGTCTAAATAAAGAGTGTCACAGAAGGTCGAGCGGGGCTCTTCTCATGCTCAAGACGCGGATCTAAAGCAGAGACAAAGAAGCCTCCATTTCCCTGCAGTCGGGCTGGCATGGCTACGTCTGCGCTGATGCAGAGCTGTGCCAATCAACTCTGCTCCCTCACCGAACCTCCACCCGGCCACCCGCTCCACTGTCAGGGTGAACAGAAAACTCGGCGTGGGGATGAGGGGCAGGATGGCGGCAGGAGAGAGAAGAGAGCATCTGTGGCTCAGTGAGGAGAGCTGGGCCTTCCTCCTCTCCCTGCTGAGGGAGGCTTCCTCCAGCTGCTATGTCCAGCCACATGGGGCATGCTCTAGGACATGAGCCAGCACACCGCAGACCCAAATAACAGGCAGAGAAGGAGATTCTGGAAAAGAAAATGCTATTTATTCAGGAGTGGCGTTGCAGTGGGAACACGCTCGTCATAGTAAAACTATGGGTATTCAGGGAGGTTGAGGCAAGGGGAAGTTTTGGAAGGCAGAGTGAAGAAGATAATGTAAGTTTTTTTACAGTTGTTTTGCAGCCAATTATCCTTGGCTGCAAAGATCAATAATAAAGGTGGTATCAAGCCTAAGGCAGACAAGCAGCTGCTGGACAGATATCCTTGCAGAAGTATTTTCTGTGTAAGGTTTTGGTGGTTTTTGTGCAAGGTTGTGGTTTTTGCAGAGTTTTTTGTGACAGTTTTTGATATCAGGCATATGCACATGAGAACCCTCCCTTTATGGCCTTCCCTGGCTCCATTGGTCAGGTGTTTTGCAAAGAAGATTCTTTTCTCTTTTCTTTTTTTTTTTTTTTTTTTTTTAATTTGGGGATGGGATCTCACTATATGGCCCAGGCTGGCCACAAACTCCTGGGTATGAGGGATCCTCTCACCTTGGACTCCCAAGTAGCTGGAACTAGAGGCATGCACCACCCAAGCCCCACCCGACAAACTTTTTAACACAAGTGACTCCATTTGCAGTCTGACAACTTTCGCAACAGCCCATGGGCCAAATCCAGCCCACTACTTATTTTGCAAATAAATGTTTATTGGAACACAGCTATGCTCATTCATTTTCATACTGTCCATGGCTCCTTTCTCACTACAGTTTCAGAGTTGAATAGTTAGTTTGAAAAGCTGAACATCTTTACTAACTGGCCCTTTACAGAAGAAGTTTTCTGACCCCGATTCTAGAAAAATCACTCGTAGAGATTACAGGTGCCGGAAGAAGGGAGAGACTGGCTTTCCTTCTGGGTTGGAGCAGTAAATTGGTGATGAGATCAAAATGTTCAGCTGGGCCACTTAGGAAATGGGGATGAGAAATCATTAAGAAGCGAGAAAGGAGAATTTGACAAAGCACAGATGAATATAGGGATTGGAAAAAATAAAATCATTTGAGGTTTGTAGCCTGCCCACCCAACTGTTCCCTCCAGGAATTTAGACTGTGAACTGTACTGGTGAATTCATTCTGGTTGTATTGACTAAGGTATTATACGTTTTTATTTATTTCCTTTACTAGGTTTTTTTGGGGGGAGGGTGGGACATGCAGATTCTTCTGGGTTAAAAAAGCCTTGCTTTTATTTATAAACTAGAAATATTCTGTCTCTGCATGCCTAACCTAATCAATATTAAGTTTGGGGGCTGGGCACAGTGGCTCACCCCTGCAATTCTAACACTTTGGGAGGCCAAGGCGGGAGGATCACTTGAGAACAGGAGTTTGAGACCAGCCTGAACAAGGGCAAGACCCCATATCTACAAAAAATAGAAAAATTATCTGGGCTTAATAGTGCTTGCCTATAGACACAGCTACTTGGGAGGCTGAGGCAGGAGGATTGCTTGAGTCCAGGAGTTTGAGGTTGCTGTGAGCTGTGATGACTCCACTGCACCCTAGCTGGGGCAACAGAGTGAGACCCTGTCTCAAAGAAAAAAAAAAGAAGTTTGTGGTTGCCGAATACCTGGCACCAAGGAAACCAAATGGGCTGAGCAAAATTCCAAGCTTTAATTTTAAAAGCTAAGATTTAAAAAAAGATAATTTCTGCAATGCTTCAAAATGATAATAGTATGTCCTTTGTCATGAAATGCCATACAAAATATTGAATTATTCTTGACTTCTGCCCAGGGTTCTTATAATAAGCATATATATGGATTAGATTTCATTCACATTAATAGGTGTCTAGGCGAAGCAGGCAACAGGACTTCCAGCAATTTTTTTTTTTTTTTACTATTAAAGAAAGTTATTTAAGCTGTTAGAAGGTGGAATTCAGAGAAATTTACTGTCTTCCCAGAAAATATCTATTTAAAACCCCAAATACATTCTAAGCTCTTTGAGCAGGGTCATTTTGTATTTAGCTTCTCAAAATAGATTTTCAAACTATCAAGCAAGATAAAAGGTCATGTTGACCCGTTGTTTCAGATCATTCATTTGGTCTTGGCCAGGATTTCATAAAATTAAAAGTGTGTGCTTCTTCCTCTTGTATTCTCCTGGACAGAGAGGGAACCCATTCTACTAACTGAAGTATCCCAAGAATGGAAAAATAAGCACCACATGTACTCACCAGCAAATTGGTTTTACTGATCAATGCCTAAGTGCACATATAGGAATAACATTTATTGGGTGTCGGGCTGGTGGGAGCAGGGAGGACGGGATGGGTATATGCATAAATAATGAGTGCGATGCGCACTGTCTGGGGGATGGACACGCTTGAAGCTCTGACTTGAGAGGGGGCAAGGGCAACATACGTAACCTAAACATCTGTACCCCCATAATATGCTGAAATAAAATAAAATAAAATAAGATATACATATACATATATATATAAAAGTGTGTGCTTCTGAAATGTAAGAAAGGCCACAACGTTTATAAACTGGAAGGCTCCTAAACGCTAGAGATTATTCTGATTCCACAGGGAGCATCAAAGCAGCAGTGTAAACATGTGTTACTGATAAGTGAAATCACATCTCAAGCTCTACATCCCCCCACCCCAAAGCTAAAAAATAAACAAACAGTTTCTTTTAACTTAAGATAATTTCCCATAGTTACTTTTTAATGGTTTCTAAAAAGTCAGCATCAAAAGCGGAGATTCAGTAAAGAATATTCTGATCTTGTCTTTGATTCAGCAAAAAAAGAAGAATTGGCAGAAATCAAGTTCAATCCACGTATCAGCTAAGCTTCCCCCTTGGAGATGTAAGGAAAATTGACTGCAGTCCTCAATTCCCCGGGCTCTGAGAGGGTTACTTCACCACCCACCCCAGCCCTCTCAGGCTGTGCAAACTTCCTCCTGCCTCTCTCTGTTCACCTCCCGTATCCAGGTGTTTCTCAGTTGGGTTCAAATCAGTCCAGACATAAAGCCCAACCCCATTAGTCCGCAAAGAAACAGCACTCACCATGACTTAGCAACTTCATCAGAAATCCCCAGAGCAGCAGGGAGTTGCAGAACACAGCACGGTTTTCCACCTTCTCTTAGGCTCTGCCCTCCACTCTCCACGTCTCTTTCTCTCTTATCCCTCCCACCTCCACATACTGCCCCAAAGCAGGCTGCAAAGTCATTCTCTTGCTGCTCACTGAAGTTCTGTCTTTTCGCCTTGAATCATGGACTTTTACTGACAAATACAGTCCTCTCAAGAGCGTTCTGATGATTACAAATTTATGTCTTATTAAAATAGCATGAAAACATGTTCTTGTTAGCATTGGTAACTGTGAAACAGAAACAGTTATCTGTCTTCGGAGCAAAACGTTGGATGAATTAAATTGTTAAACATCATTTACTTTTACAAAACGTACCTGCAATACACTGTATAATGTCTAGAACTTCAATGATATTATTTCCTTCAAAAGTTGGAGCCTAACTCTCCCCATCTCCCAAAAGTGGGCCGGACTTAATAACTTGCTCCTAAAGAATAGATTGTGCTGGAAGTGATTCTACGTGACTTCCAAGGCTAGGTCATAAAAAGAATAGCTTCCCTCTGGCTCTTTTTTCTAGGTAAGCCAGCCGCCATGTTGTGAGGACACCCAAGCAGCCCTACGGAGAAGCCCTAGGGTGGAGAGACTGGCATGGACAGGAACCAGCTTGCCAGCCGTGGCCACCTTGAAAGCAGTCGTCCAGCTTCAGCCAAGTCTTCAGATGGCTTCAGCTAAGTCTACATCTTGACTGTAACCCGTCCAGCTATGCTGTTTCCAAATTCCTGACCCATAGAAACTGTGAGAAAAATAAATTCTTTTGTTCTAAGCCATTAAATTTTGGAGTAGTTACAGAGCAATAAATAACTAATACAAATGGATACTAACACAAATTTCTTGGAAAAACAATATTTTTTTTTAAATGAATGAATAAATATTCAAATCAGAGCATTACCAGACAAAGAAAATTAATTAATTAGGGGATCATTTCTTCTAGCTGTGCTTCCCTGACTTCCCCAGACCCACACGTCCCAAACTTTCATGCGTGGACGAATCAGCTAGGGAATCTCCTTTAAAGGAAGATTCTGATCCAGCAGGCCTGAGAATCTGCATTTCTAACAAGGCCCCAGGTGACGTCAGCACTGCTGGCTGATGACTTCCCCTCATGGCACTTACCATGCGTCCCATTCATCCTGATAGCTGATATTCAAGGTTGTGGGTCACCTTGTATCACAGGCACTGGTAATGTTGAACTTTCTCTGAGTCTCATACTCCAGGAAAACAGGGGGGCTTAAGAAACCATCTTCCCCACTCCCTCTTGTATTCCACGAAATGGTTTTCTGCAAAGAATCCCCCCGACCCATGTGACTTAGAAAAGACTCGCAGATGACCCCTTGTTTACCTAATACAAGGTCTGACAGAGACCTTCCAGTTTTCATTCTGTTTCATGAATAATCAGCTGCACTCTTTGACCCCACTGACCAATCTGGACAAAATGCTGGCTCACTTGACGTGACCAAGCTTTACTCGGGCTCCTCACCTTCCCCAGGCCCCTCAACTGTGGCCCTCCCTTGTGTGTGGGAGTGCAGAACAGCCCCTCCCGAAGATGGCTCCTGAGAACGGCATGAGCACAAAGACTGATCAGCTGTTTGATCACACCACCCCACTTCCGCACACTCAGTTCCTCACAGCCTTCTTGTACTACGCTTTATACAAGAAAGCTCTTTTCTGCCGACTCGGAGATGCCAGCAGTCCAGAGCAGATCAGAGCCACATGTCCTCTGCGTTGCTCTCCTCTCCTACTGCAGTGGTCTCCCTGCCCCCAGGACAATAATCCTTTTGAGTATCATCTCTCCCTACCTGAGTCGGATTAGCTTTTTATTTGACAGCTCCCATTGTGCTTTGATGAATTTACTCTTTTGGCTTCAAGAAACGTGGAATCCTTGAAAGACAGGAATCTATTGTCTGGATCTAAAGGAAGAACTGCTTATCACATATTATAATCACCTACTTAATTATCTGTGTCTCACTGTAGACTGTAAAGTTCATGATATTAATAACAGGGACTGTGTCTGACTCGCTTCTTGCATACGTTAGTGCCCTTTACAATGAGTCGTGTGGGCAAGTACTCTGTATCTGTTGACAAGTGAATGATTGCTACAAATATTATAGAGGCTAAGTGCCGTGTATGATTTTAGGTATGACTTCAAAAGTTGCAATTTAGGAAATTAATATAGATAAAAAAATATCCTAGTTATTTGACCATATAACTCTTCTAATTGTCCTTTCAGTAAGAAGAATCTCATATTCAAAACACAGTGTTTGGATTATCGGCATCTAGTTTTGCTTTCATTCTGAATGAGTCCTTACTGAACATGGCATAAGTCTCCGAAATAAAAATCCTTCAAATCTCACAATCTCAGCACTAGAAAAATGTCAAGAAAAATATTTTAAAAGAAATTTTCTAAATACAGTACCAGAAAAATTCAATCATAGGAGAAACCTTTTCCCACTGGGCCTTATATTGGTATCAGACTCTAGAAAATAATAAGCAAAGTACATTTAAATTGAAAAAACAACTCCTTTTAGTAATTCTAACTTTCAAAGTGTGTATAGAATGAAATTCAGTGTGAATGGATCGATTTTAGTGAGGCTAAGCAAAAACTAATTTGGAAAGCCTACATTTTGATTAACCTGAGATGAACACTAGGGTGACGGAAAAAGGATACAACTAATAGAGAACATTAAATTAATGCTTTTATTGACCTGAGAGACAAATGAAGAAATAAATTTATCATGATCTGCCCTTTACATTGAGGAAAAAAATCCAAGTACTTTCTAAAACATAAATTTGTTTCAAAAGCACTTAGTAAGAGTTTTGGCGTGCTTATTACATGTTGATCTAAAGAAAGCGTGTGGGGGCAGATGGTTTGAAAAAACAGCTCTGATTATTCTCTCCCTGGTCCATGCCCCTTTGCAATGTGCATATGTAGCTCCTGGCGTCAAAAGGTGAAGTTTCTTTTCCCACCCCTTAAATCTCAGCTGGCCTTGTGACTTGCTTTGACAAATAGAATGAGGCAGTTGGAAGTTGTGCCAGTTCGAAGTCTAGTATCGAGAGGCTTTGCACATTCTCTTCATTCTCTTGGAATCTTGTTGCTACCATGTAAACCAGCTTGGGCTCTCCTGCCGAATGCTGGAAGTTTAGTGGAAGAAAGTCTTGGTGCCAGCCTTGGGAATAAAGACCATCCAACCTCCATGCAGCTGGTTGCAGACTCACTGGTGAGCCCAGCCAACACGGGCCAAGTCAGAACCATTCAGCCGATGCTTGGAATCAAGTAGTAATGAATGGCTGCCCCTAAATTTTTCGGTGTCTTTTCACACAGCCATAAAAACTACACTTTGATAATTTAATCCATTAAAAAATGTTTCACCCCATTAATTATCAAAGAAGTTCTAAGTAAAACAGCAAAGTAGGACCATTTATTACCTATGAGATGGGTGAAAATAAACAAGGATGTTCATGCACAGAGTTTGTGATTACATGGAAAGCTGGAGAATACAACTTTTTTAAAAGGCAATTTGGCAATACGTATCAAATTTTCAAATGCACCAGCTATTACTCTTCTTGAATCCTATTCTAAAAAATTATATAAATATGTGATGATTTATTAACTTCATTCATACAAATGTTAGGGAATCAATCTGAATGTTCTTCAACAAATGATGTGTTTTTTAAAAAATGTATTATGATGTCTCCATACAATGGAATACTAACAAGTCATTAAGAATGAGGATATGTATTTATGTTGGCATGAAAAGACTGCCATATTAATATTATTAGATAAAATACAGGAGTATACGCAGGATGTTTCTTTTTTTTAATTTAACAAAAATCTCTGTAGAAATGATCTAGTAAGGTATGCTTGAAAATATCAGCTTTTATCTCTGGGGATGGGATTACATATTATTTTCATTTTCTATTTACATATATGAATCATTTGATTTTAAAACAAAAGTATTTGCTGTGTTTAAATTCTGGAAAACCAATTCTACTTTTTAAATAGTTTTAAATTCCTTTATTAGGTATAGTATTAAACTAAATTGAAATGTCTGATTATAAATATAGTTGTTGACAAAAACAAAGAAATGCATTCTTCAGAATAAAGAAACACATTCTAATTTCAAGTAGGCATAAAATTCATAGATTCACTTATTTGTTTTTCAGAAATATCAGAGGGAAAGTTTTTCAGAAATCAGAAATGACCTGGAACTAACAACTTATTAAAAAATAAATTTTTGTATTTCCAGTAGAGATGTTTGACCCAGAAGAACTAAAGAATATTCATCATGGCAAAGGTTTGTTTTTCTATTTAATCAAATCAAGAGAAACATTTTAGATATATAACATATGTAACCTAAACATTTATGCCCCGGTAATATTCTGAAATAAAAAAAAAAAGATTTTTGTAAGAGCCCTGGAAATGAAGTGGAAACTTGTAGAAATTAATCAGAAACATTAATCAGAAACATTAATCAAGTGCCTATTATGTATAAGAATTATTTTGGTTGCAACTGGGAAAACTATAAATCCCAAATGGTCTTTATTTTTAAGAAGTGAATTTACTCACTTATATAATTTAAGAGTTCAATAATTAACTCTTTTCCAGTGTATAACCCAGGATTCAAACATGACCAGGACTGTTTCTTTGTTTTCATTTCTTGGTGTTGGCTTCATCTTCCAGAAGTTTCTGTCTTGTGATTGCTTCCGAGATGGGTTCCAATGTACTTCATCATTCAGACCCAGTGGGGAAAAGAGCATGCGTCTCCCAGAACAGTTTTAAAACATTTCCGCATGTGGAATCATGTACCCGTCCAATTACTGGGAGAGGAAACTTGCTTGCTGTTTAAACTAGACGTGGGATTAGACCCATCGAATCGCAATGCTTCAGAGTAGGGACTGAGGAACTTCCCCGGAGGAAAATTACAGTAAACTATTTTATCTAAAGAAAAATGAATGGATTCTGGGTGGTAAGATTAATAGATGTTCACTGCAACCCTCTAGGAGATTTTTTTTAGACAATAAAAATAAGTTTAAAACACATCCCCAGCCACAGAATTTATCACATAGCAGTGAGGAATACACTACAGATACATAAAAAATAATTGTAATTAAAGACTCAGAATATTAAGTGGTAAGTTAGTTGTATAAATAACAAATGCATCTCAGAGGAGGAAATATCGCTGTGTGTTTAGATGATTACCCATATGTCATCCCTCCGTTTAATGGTTTTAGCAATAGCATGATGTTTTAAAATATTCCTGCTCCATCCAACCTCTTTTGAATTCTTGAGTTTTAACCACATCATTAAGTGATTAGTCCTCGGGCTTTAGACCAAAAATTGAAGGTTTTGAAATAATTTTTCTGTGATTGCAATAAAGGTAATAATTTAACTACCATTTGAAATGCTTTTCCAGTGGGTTTTCATGCCTTTTTTTTTTTCTTAAACATATATAATGGAAAACATCTTTATAATTATTCCCAAGTGCTGAAACTTTAATCTCCATTGTGTAATTGAAATTTCCTCTGCAGCTAAGTGGTTTTTCTGGATTCTCAACAGGCTAAGAACTTCTAAATGTTGATCATTCCCTCAGGGGGAAAGAGGTAAAAAAATATATAGAGAGAGAAATGAAGTTTTTTTTTTTGGCTGTTGTTAAGGAAATTATCTCTTCATTTTCCCTTGCAATTTATTATGAAACTTTTAAGAAAATGCTACTTTTTTTCTTACTTGAATATTTAAGTATCTATGGGTTAAACAAATATTTATTGAGTGAAACATGTTAGCATATGCCAGCGTAATAGGAGCTGTCTTAAAAGCTGGGTATACAGTAGTATACAGCAGTGGACAAAACAGTCCTAAGTCTCTATCATCAAAGAATTTACAGCCTAGCAAAAAAGCCAGAAAATAAATAAGTAAAGAAAATAAACAAATAGAAAAGCTATTGATATGCATAGTTATTTGTTGTAATAGACTATAAAGGAATTAACAAGGTGCAATGATAGAAAATAATGGGGTGTGAGTAAGGTGGAGTTGAGAAACTTAATGTGATAGGGCTGTCAAAAAGCCTCTCTGAAGAAGTGACATTTAAACAGACACCTGAAGGATAAAAAGGAACATGTGAAGAGCAGAGTAGTAAGTGCTCAGTGTAGCCCTACAAAGGCTTCCTGTAAAGGGGACAGCATGAGCAAAGGTCCTGGGGTGTGAATGTGTTCTCCATATTTAAGGAACAATAGGGAGGACAGTGTGCCTGGAGCATCGAAGGCCAAGCTGAAGTGAGATAGGGGATGCACTTGGCGAAGGAGGTAGAGAGGGACTCATACAGGGCCTCGTAGGTGTATGATAAAGAATTTGGGGCCAGGAGTGGCATAATTCTAGCCTATAATCCTAGCACTCTGGGGAGTTTGAGGTTGCAGTGAGCTATGGTAATGCACACTAGCCCTGGCGACAGAGTGAGATCCTGCCCCCAAAAGGGAAAAAAAAAAAAAAAAGAATTTGGACTTTGTTCAAAATCTAAGAGAAAGCCATTTATGAGTTTTAAGCAGAGAAGAAATATTTCTGACCTCTATTTTTTAAGATGACTTTGCCATGCGGTGAATAGACTGAAAGAGGCAAAGTAAAAATGGGGAGAAGAATAAAGAGGCTGCCACTCAGCCGCTGTTTTCTTATTTCTTGTAGAAAGTAGCGGCAACACGATAGGCTCATGGACAGGGAATGTGGAAGGTCAACGAATGGGAGGGATGATGACACAGTGTCCTGGCTCGAGCACAGGTAGAATGGCAATATACTGAGACTGGGAAGACGCATCGTTGGGATCTTGGCAGGAAACAGAAGGGGTGCTCAGACGAGGTCACTGAGGAAGTTTAATGAAGGAAATACTCACAAAGGTGTGAACATAGTTAAGGGAGACCAATGCGGGATGGTGAAGGACTCCAGGACTAGCAATGCAGGGAGCTGTGACCACGCCTAGGTCAGAGAGGACAAGGGGAGAATTGAATGATCCATGAGAGCCATGACCTTCGCTGTAGGAACACAGCAGCCACTACCAACCCGGGCTGGCAGGAAGGCAGCCAGGGAACTCAATACCCCAGCTTCCCTCTCCTCCTGCCCTTCAACAGCCTGCCAGTGCCTCCCACCAACAGACCCCAAACAGAAGCCAGAACTCAAAGCTGGCCACTGGTGCAGTCCATCAGGGAAGGCCGCACCCTGGCCGCAAAGCAGGGTGGAGACAGGTAGAGGGTGGGTATGAAGGTACGAATGGAGAACGCTCAACACAGAAAACTAATACAGGAACTGTTTTGGAGGGTGGGAATCAAAAGTCACGTTTTGTACCCATTAAGGTTGAGACACCTGTGAAATACAAATTGATATTTCAGGCAGATATGAATCTGCAGCTCAGAGGAGAGATTTGTGTTGGAGATTAAAGTTGGGATGTTACCACCATCTAGGCTATTTTTAAAGCAATAGGAGAATGAGATAACCTAGACAGTTACAGAGAAATTACAAAAGAGCAGAAGTTAAGAGCTGGAATCCAGTATTTGGATGTAGAGTACAAGAAAAAGACCTTGAAAGAAGATTGACTCTGCGAGTCTCGAAAGAGGAAAAACCAGAGGAGTGTGAGGTCAGGAAAAGCAAGAATGCAAAGTAGCAGATGAAGTATGTGGGCAAATATGTTGAATGCAACTGAGAGGTCAGTAGGATGAATACAGATTTGTGTTCACTGGAGTCAATGAGAATAAAATACAATCCTTAACTTCTTTAAAAGCTTTTCAAATTGAATTTAAAAAACACTTTAGGCCAGGCGCGGTGGCTCATTCCTGTAATCCTAGCATTTTGGGAGGCCAAAGAGGAAGAATTGTTTGAGCCCAGGAGTCGGAGACCAGCCTCGGCAATGTAGCGAGACCCCATCTCTACGAAAAATAATTAAAAAAAAAAAATTAGCCAAGCACGGTGGCACACACCTGTAGTGCCAGCTACTTGAGAGGCTGAGGCAGCAGGATCCCTTGAGCCCAGGAGTTGGAGGTTGCAGTGAGCTATGACGATGTCACTGCACTGTAGCCTGAACAACAGAGCCAGACACTATCTCAAAAAAATAAATAAGTAAATAAATTTAAAAAAACATTACACGTTTTACAATAACATATGAAGTACACTAACATTTTAAAACTTTAGGAAACGACAATCCACTTGACATTTTTAATCATGTAAAATCAATTCCCCAAACAATCTGAGCAACACATTTTACCAAAAGAAGGATAAGGCTCAAATAGTTTTACAGGCAAGTTTTACCAAGCCTTGAAGGACAGATTACTCCTGACTCACAGAAACTAGTCTGGAAAACAGAAACAGGGCGAAGGCGCTATGATTTACTTTTTAAGTCTCTTGAAATCTTGAGAGTAAAAATAGATAAAGATGGTATAAGAAAGGGCAATTACAAATAAACTATTAGTAAATGAAATACAGCAATATATATAATAGAATGCATTGGGACCAAGAAGGGAATGCAAACATGATTCAACATTGGAAAATCTCCTACTTTCATTTACCACATAAACAGATTAAAGAAGAAAAAACACATGATTAGCTTAATAGATACAGAAAAGTATTTGATAAAATTCAACACATATTCATAATTATAAAATAAAATTCAGTAATGACAATCTAAACATTAAATGAAACTTCCTTCAGCTTAAAAAGCATATCTATCAAGTATCTAAAGTGAATACCATATGTTAATATAATGGTGAAATATTTGGAATAGTCCTTCTATAGCCAGGAACAAGATAAAGATGCTCATAATGTGAAAAAAAAAAAAAGACGCTCATAATCACTGCTTCATTTAACATGGAGCAGTCACCCCCTGCCATTCTGCGGGGAGAATGGAACATTGGGACCACCCACTGCCTTTCCTGCTTACAACCTCGCTTGTTCCATTGCAGTGAGCGAGTTTTGGTCTGACCCTGACTTTCATTTTGCCTTCATTTAATTGGCCACCTAGACACCTGGAAGCCCAGCTCTCTCCAGCCCTGCTCTTGACAAACACTGGACAAACACGACATGCCGCACCCCCATCGAAAAGAGGTAGAAGAGCTTTAAAATTGCTGTTATTCCTGGACAACGTGATTGCGTAGAAAAGCCAAGAGAATCTACACACAAATCGGAAGAAAAAAGAGTTCAGGAAAGTTCCTGGAATCAAGCTCAACATACAACAATCAACACAATTCCAATTATACACCAGCAACCAACTAATTTTAAAATGTGTATTTAAAAGGGCCCATTCACAATAGCAACAAAAACTACAAATTACCTAATTGTAACATAAGGGATAGATATAAGAGCTGACAAAGAAAATGCCAAAACATATTGAAAGACACTAAAAAGGACTTAAAGTTTTAGGATGATATATTAAGTTCATGGATTCTCGATATCATAAAAATGTCAATTATTAGCAAATTAACCTTTAAATTCCATGTGATGCAAATAAAAACCTATTTTCTTAACTTCCATAAAGTAATCCAAAATCCATATGGGAAAAAAGGGTCAGGAATAACCTAGAAAAGCATCTTTCCAAGTGTGATCCAGAGGTTCCTCAGGGTTCTCAAGAACATTTTGGGAAGGGTCGGCAAGGGGTCCATGAAGTCAAACTATTTTCATAATGATGCCGAGACATTATTTGACCTTTTCATTCTTATTCTCTCACTAGGTGTGCTGTGGAGTCTTCCGAGGCTGCTATGACACGCGATATCACAATAGATCGAATGCAGAAACAGATATGAGAATCTAGCTATCTTCTATTAAGCCAGACATTAGAGAAATTGCAAAACTGTAAAACAATACCATTTTTCTAAATTTTTATTTTGGAAAATTAGTTATTTTTATTGAAAACCTTATGTTAACAGGTAATGGGTTTACTAATATTACTTTTAAATGAATTTATAAACATTTTAAATTTTTTTCACTTTTAATTTCTAATAGAGTAAATATGGATGGACATAGTCTCATAAACAATTCTTGAAACCATAAAGTATGAGAACTGCTGTCTTAGATAGCACCAAAAAAAAAAAAAAGAAGAAGAAAGATGGGGGTGGGTAGAATGTTTTTCCCCAGATATCAAGACTAATTGTAGAGCTAGAGTAGTTAAATAAAGCAGCAAAATTTAAAATGTCTACCATTTGCTAGTTTTGGGCTAGGATGTGAAGAAACAAGAACCCTCCCATGCTACCGGTGGCACAGTAAACTGGTTCGACTATTACTTTGGAGAGTGATTTGACAATGTTGAAGACATGTATACCACAAGACTTGGTAATTCCAATTCTAGATATAAAACCCTAAGGAAATTAAAGCACATATACACAGAGATACAAGAATATGAATTGTAGCATTGTTTGTGGTAGAGAAAAATCTAGAAACAACCTACATGTCCCCCTATGGAAGTGGGAAGGATACACACCAACCCCACAGGGATGGTTACCCTTGGAAGGGAGGACAAAGAAATGGGGAGGGAAACACAGGCTTTCAGTTGTATCTGTATGTTGTGATTATGAGAAAGAGAGAGAGAAAGAAAGAGGAGGGAAGGAGAGAAGGGAGGATCTTTCAGAGGGAGAAAGAGAAAGACTAAAAACACAGCATGGTGTCAACACTGAGTTAAATCTGGGAAATGTATACACAGGAGTTTGCTTGTATTATTTATTATTCTGAATGTTTGAAATATCACATAATAAAAACAAGTAAATGGGACCACAGATTTGAGATCAAACCATTCATTTACATTCTTGTGCTTTATGATGCACACAGTGAAGCTCGTTGCCTACAATGAGAATGTTAAAATTTAAATTCAGGTACGAAGTGGTCTAAATATACACCACAGTCTAGCTCTTCCTAACACTCTGATAGTGTTAAAGGAAGTTATTTGTTGTGGGTTTTATATCCAAGCTATTTGAAGAAATGCAGTTGAAGCGTGGAGATCAGAGTATTTCAATCTTCTGGTACCTCTTAGGAGGTGCCATATGTTAGAATAGTTGTCAGCCAGAGAAACATCTGTCACAAAAGTGCACCTTCTGGGGAAGTCAGCTTGCATAACTTATCCTGAAAGTAAATTCGGACAATGGAGTGGCGTCGAGGATGGCAGCGGTGTCTCCCTAGTCTGTGGTCATCCACATTCTTAACCCAGGTGGTCCCAAATATTGTCAGCTAAGTGGACTGCTTTGAGGAATCATCAAAAGAGTCCTTATCTTGGTTTACTCCTTGGGGTAGCAGGGAACTGAGTGACTTAGCTTCATGGATCACCATTCCCAAATTTCTGCATGGCAGAGTGCCTCTTAGCTAAGAAGTGAGGTAGACAAAGTATGGAACACTCTAATTTGAAAAATATGAATAGATGCTAGCTTTAATTATTGTTTCTATTCAATGTCACCAGCGTTCATCAGTCATATGTGCTAAGGTTTGAATGTTTGTGTCCCCTGAAAAATTTATGTTAAAACTTAGTCTCCAAAGCAATATTAAAAGTTGTGGTCTTTATGTGGTGACTGAGTCATGAGAGCTCTGCCCTCATGAATGGACTTAGGTCCCCTTAGAAACGACTTGGTGAAGGGAGTTCACTTCTTTCTTGCCCTTCCACCCCTTCTGCCACGTGAGGACACAGCATTTATTCCCTCCAGAGGATACGGCAACCAGGCACCACCCTGAAACCAGAGACTGGGTCCTGACCAGACACTGAACCTGCCAGTCCCATGATCTTGGATTTCCCAGCTCCAGAGCTGTGAGAAATAAATTTTTGTTCTATATAAATTACACAGTCTGGTATTCTGTTATAGCAGCACAAACAGACTGAGACAATATACTTTAACAGAGGCGCTGTGGTAGCCTCCTTGCTAGTGATTAGGGAGAAAAACAAAAATAAATAAGACATTCTCAGCATATACATATGTGGAGGTAGCTGGCACGGGTAAAGTTAATTTAATTTTTGTTGTTGTTGTTGTTAAGCTAGCACTGCTAACTGCTTTTCCACAGAGGACACTGAAAATTCTCCGGGAAAAGTTCTCAGACTCTTCCCATAACACTACAAAAGTCACCCTTAGTTACGTAAATGGAAGTAGAATAGCATCTGCTATGGTTTGAATGTTTGTGCCCTTCCAAATTCATTTTGAAATTTAATGTCATTGTAATAGTATTAAGAGGTAGAAGCTTTAGGAGGTAATTAGGCCATGGGGGCTCTGTCCTCATGAATGGATGGATGCCCTTATCATGGGAGTGGGTTCCTTATACAAAGACAAGTTTGGTCCCTTTGACTTTCTCTCCCCAGCTCCCCTTCTGTTATGTTATGATTCGTCAAGAAGGCCTTCTCTAGATATCAGCCCCTCAATGTTGGACTTCCCAGCCTCCAGAACTGTGAGACAATAAATTTCTGTTCCTTATACATTCCCAGTTTGTAGTATTCTGTTATAGCAGCATAAGTGGACTAAGACAACATCCCTTGGCCATAAGAACCTGAGATCCTTTCTGTAATTTGATGGAAATGGAGAGAGCGAAAGTAGATGTACATGGCATTAAGTAAGCTTCAGAGAGGAACAAGATCAAGACCCGAGCCCCTTCCTTAAGATGTTTAAAATTGTCAGGAAATCTGACGTTTTAGGATAATGTTGGCTAAAGTTCTCTGGCAGGAAAGGACCTTAAAGATTCCAAAGAAAACAAGGAAAGTAAGAACCTGTACTGGCGACCCTTGTTCCACATAGAATATATGCATCATCAGGGGAAGAACGCTAAGACAACTCCAGACCCAGCCACCCTGTCAATGTCAGCTTGTGAGTAAAAGCCATCATCACTTGTGCCCTTGTGACCTGCGCTGCAATCAGGACTATGGAGACAGCTGATCTTCAAACGCAACACAGTATCAGAGCAATAGAAGCCACAGCAGTTGAAAACCAAGGCCAATTAGTGGGCAGGTCACATGGTCTGGCATTTGTAAGCAGCCCAGACCATGTAACTAAGGATAAGTAAACTTCTCAGGATCTTGGATCATTTGGGATGATGGAGTTCATAAAAGTTTGATGCTGGATTTTATGCTAACATGAATACATGGAGCTAAAATAATCTACTAAAATATAAAAGGGGAATCATTACATTTATATCCCAAACCAGTGAAGTGGGCCATTCTGCAAAGTAAACCATTTCAAGGGCATAGCACTACTCTAAAAGTCTGCAATTAGCGCTAAAGAAATATTATGAAGAAAGTCAGTCTTTTAAAAATCTTTAGAAATCACCTTAACTAATAAGAATGAATAGAAAAAGTTAATAAACGGTTGTGTATTTTTCGATAATTTCATGTTATGCACTGAAAATATTGCATGCAGAATTACTTTAACTCTACCTCCCAAGAGTTACTATGAGTAATCCTGTATATAAGTTTTAGAAAGCCACATTTGTGAGTCATGTGAAATGCAGGCATTTCAGTTCAGGCTGTAAAATTAAAATTTAAAAGATAATGTTCTAGGTTCTAGAGAGAAAACATGTAGCCTCCAACACAGTATGCTCCAGCATGATACACATCAACTATGTCCGGAAAGGTGGTACCAAATACTAAGTGTACTTGGATAACATAATGGAAACCTGTAAACAATTGAATTTGCCTTGATCAGTTTGTAGTGACAACCAGGGCCTGTGATACAACTTGCAAAGCTCAGTGAAAAATAAAAATGCAGTGACCATTGTTTAAAAAGCAAAAATAAAAGTGCCTGTAAAAAGTACTTATGGCTGGGTGCGGTGGCTCACGCCTGTAATCCTTGCACTCTGGGAGGCTGAGGTGGGAGGATCTCTTGAGCTCAGTAGTTCGAGAGCAGCCTGAGCAAGAACGAGAACTCGTCTCTACTAAATATAAAAAAATTAGCCGGGTACAGTGGCGTTCCTGCAGTCCCATAGTCCCAGCTGCTCCGGAGGCTGAGGCAGGAGGATTGCTTGAGCCCAGGAGTTGAAGGTTGCAGTGAGCTATGATGAAGCCGCTGCACTCTAGCCAGGGTGACAGAGCAAGACTCTATTTCTAAATAAATAAATAAATAAAAATACATAAATAAATAATACTTAAAATATAAAGCTTTTTCCTTTCTTCCTCTCTCTCTCTCTCAACTTGCCGTGGTGTTCTCTACTGACTATTTGTATTAATTTTCTTTTGCTGCATAAAAAATGATCAGCTTAAAGTAATACCCATGTGTTCTCCTAGTATTCATGAGTCAGGAGTCCAGGCATTGCTTAGCTGGGTCCTCTGCTTAGGGTGTCTAAAATAGTCAAATAACTAAAATCAAAGAATGGAATGGTGGTTATCAGAGGCTGAGGTAAGAGGGATTTGGAAGTTACCAATCATTGGGCACAAAGTCAAGCAAGACGAATGAGCTTGAGAGGTCTGCTGAACAACACTGTGCCTGCAGTCAACAGTAACGTATTGTACACTTCAATTTGCTACGAGGTTAGGTCTCATGTTGTGTTCTTACCGCAGTAAAAAATAAATAAATCAATACAATTGGAATTGTGTCTATTTATAGACTATTGCTGTTCACTCTGATTCTGAAAATGATATTACAAGGATTGAAGGAACTTTATTCTTCTGAGATTTATGCCGAGAGTCTTTCAGTTTCTCTATGAAAGTGAGAACGGCCATGAATATGGAAAACAGCCTGTTTCCTCATCTATGTTAATACTTAGCTCACAGGGTTTTTCGAAAGATGATGTGAAATAACGGAAATCCCTCATAAGCCGTAAAGTGCTATTCAGTGTAAAGAGATATTACTGTTAAAATTAATGACAACAACAGAGACCACATCACCAAATACATTTTTCTTTTAGAAATCCTATTTTCCAATGAAAAGTGAGGCCATAATCTTGGTAAGATCCTGCCTCTCACACTGGTTCTTAGAGGTTGATGGTGTGAACCCACACTGCGATTCGTGAGGTAGGAAGAGAGCACCAGGAAACAATACGTTTCAGAAAAGCAGCACTAGACTGAAGGATGTTTCGTCTGAAAATAGAAGTTCTGCCCTGTTAAATACTTAGCTTCTGGCTATTACAGAGAATACTGGGGATATGGAGTACTTTGCTAACAAGAAGCATAGATGTTCGTCCTAAAGACTTTCTCAGGAGATCTGAATGATCTTTTCCCTCGGGTTAATAAATGCTATCCCAAAGTACTTGGAAATAGTCTTAAAATTTCTGAATATGCAGGCAATAATTTTCAGGCCAACTCTTCTGACAACAGGCTCTGTCAGACCTAAAGCAATCCATTATTTTTTATGTCATTCTGAGTCTAGAATTCAGTCCCAATTCACTCCACAGGGTTGACACTGACATCGCAAGTTGTGAGATACAGTACTCCAGGCACTTGCTAGGTATGAGACGCTCTGTGATTGAACAGCTCACCTTAATAAAACAAAATGCAAAGCCACCCAAGGCTTTTGGTGGGGAATAGTGGAAGGAAAAATCTCTGGGTGGAAAGGAGGGGCTTTGAGAGAGGTCTTATGTATTTTTTTCTGAATCTTTAGATAAGTAGACTCTGGGGGTATGATGCTTCTCCTCCGGCATTTCGGCCCCAACCAAAGCCACTTCCTATTGCTTTTATAGTTCAACTAGAAGATCCTTCAAAAAGAGCTACATTAAAACCAAGGAGAAAACAAAAACGTAATGAAGAAAACATACAATATGCTAAATAGTCAAACTACAAGTACAGGTTTTTGATCTTGCAGTAACCAACTCACATACTGACTCATGGACCCGTTCCATTTCACGTTCTTTCTGAATATGACCCTCAACTGTTATCGTGCCTTGCTATCACTCAGGAGCTTATCTAATCTCCTATCCTGCCCTGATCCCAGAAGCACAAACATCCTTTCTTCTTAAAACCCAAATCTTTTCATGTATTCCTGCCACCAAGGGTTCTTCTACTCAGTTGCAACATCTGGTCTGAAAGCTAAGTCTCATCCCTTCCCAGCTCATTGTGTAAGCTTCTGGCTATTTTATTAGGACGCATTATGACAGCTCCTTCCCCACTCACCCCATCCGCATCCCCAAGGCATTTAAACATTTTTGGGTGCCTGCTATGGGAAGACATGAAATAATAAAGACAGAAAAAAAAAAAAGAAACTTTTAGGAGGTTTTAAAACAACCTTCTATAAGAGGGACCACTTACCTGGGTTTGCAGGGAAACATCTCTGCATTGATACACTCTTTTCTTACTATTTTAGAAAACCTTGTCTTTACTTATGCCCTGGCTCAGAGTTCCATTTCTTTCTGAATGATAAGGAAGTTTTGTGTTCCCCCTAACCCCACCCCAATACTCTGCACAAAGCTAGATGCCCCACCTCGTTTAATATTCTGAGAAGGGCTCCTTCTTCTGCTTGGTTTTGTGGCTCTGCTCTCTGACCTAAACAGTCTTCTTCCCTGGCCAGAATTCTTCGTTCTGCCTCTTCTGTCATTATGGGCTTCCTGGCCTTTCTATACTATGGGAAAGTTGTTTAAACCTTTTCGAAGGAAGTGTGCATTTTTTGACTTAAGTTTTAATTGAAAATACATCCCTTGGGGCAGGAATACAGATACTATGGTACATTCCTCTGTAATATCATTAACTACAACCCCCAAACACGCATATATTCACTGCCATACATGCTATACACAAGTTATTTAATTCAGTTCTGAAACCAAATCAATCCTACAACAGAGACATAGTCTTCAAGGAGTAATATAATGTAATCAAGGATGTAAACTCTGCTTGTCTGCCTCCAAAGACCAGACTTATATCACTTTAATTTGCCACGAGGGTTAGTAGTCTCCCTCGTAAAATTGAGACAGTTTTAACACATGGTGTCAAAACCAAAAAACACTAGTTTTCCTTTTTGGTCCCAGCACCTCTTCTAGTAGATACCGTTTAGCCTCACCCCCAATTCTCTATTGTCCTCAGGGTTCTATTTCTGCCCCAGTCCTCCCCTAGCGTGCTCCTGCTCTCAAGCCCTGCTGACCGAGCTTGAAGTTTATCTGGGGCTCTGCTGGAAAACACTATCTCCTCACTTCTCCAGCAGCACTCTTAGGGGGCTATGTTGAAGAGTGGACTTGTAATCAATTTTTTCATCAACCCAATCCCACCTGCTTTGTATCTTCCAGAAGTTCTTCAAACTGTCTTATCCACTACCAGCATTTTCCTTGTTTTCTAGGGCTACTGTGGGTTCAGTCTTATTTTTACATCTCTTCTGTCATTTCAGTGGGATTTTGGAAGGAAAGGACATAACCTTTCCTTAGTACACAATTTTGAAGCAAAAACTCCTATCTGAGCTTTCTGTTTTTTTCTAGAATATATATTATTAATATAAGAGAGATATGAGAAGAGTTTGGAAAATAAGGAAATACTTCTACCCTATGGCTTGGCACTCCAACCTAAAGAAGCTCATCCTGAAGGCTGTTGTTTCCTGGCATGACAGTTAGATCTCTGGGGAAAATCAGTTAAGAACGCCTTGGTCCTTGACCAAGTAAGTTTTCCTTCAATTGTTGTAGGTTAAAAATATGAAGAGAATGATTCAGCAAATCTTGGCTCATACATTGTCATTCTGTGCAACTCTCTAGACATTTTATTCTAAATTAAAACATAAACAGCCTGAAGAATGACTATTTCTCTAGGCCCAAGGACACTTCGACTCAACACATTTAAATATTGTTTATCTTATTTATATGTTGCTTTCTTTGTTATGAAATTTCTTTGCTTTATCAACAACACAATGTGCTAATTAAAAAGTTGGAATTTTAACTTATAGTGTTGACCTACATATTTGCTACCAATAAAAGTCTCGTTCCTAAGTATAATCCCATAATAAATTCACTGCTTGTACATGAAGAAAAATATAAATTAATTGAGATGGAAAGGGGTTGTTCTCAACAGAAAGCCACAATTGCATGATAGAAGTTTAGTATCATTGTTCTTTGTATCTGAAGATATCAATAGCATGCATATGACTGCAGGAAAAACCCAACATATTGTACGCATCTGTACAGTCCTCTGGGAATATGTTTATGGCAACAGTTCAAAGGACTTGTCGTTATTGACAGCTGTCTCCTAAGCTGTAAGCATTAATACTACACGTCGGTCTTAACATCATTTTATGGCTCACTTTCCTTCTTAGTCCCTCTCTCATTCAGCTCTGACCATAGCAGTTGAGATACCCACACTGTTCAGAAGAACTTTTGGAAGGTTTGCAATAGCTTCATTTTACAATGAAATGACAGGTCCCCCTTATTTGTGACCTTGAAATACTACTTCACATTTTAGTGATTTTAAGCAATTAAGGAGATAAATAAAATTTCATGAGTAGTATGTTATGAAATTCTCTAAAAAGTATGTTTTAGATTGTAGAATTAAAACATCAAACTGAATTTGAAGATAGAATGCAAACAGGAAGTACTAAATACATAAAAACATACATTTTTACTAGAATTAAGCTGGAAAAACCAATACTACAATTTAAGAAATAAGTATTCATGGGATAATTCAATGAGAAGCTTATTAGCTACTCAGTTTTGTAATATAAAGAACATTAGTTCTTTGGACTTTTTAAACACACTGAATTCATCATTTTCCTTACCTAGTCTCATCACAGTGACTTGTTCTCAATCAAATAAATAAAACAGTTGGTTTTTAAGGAATTATTTCTTTGATGATTCTGATAGTTTATAGTTTTATTTCTTGTATAGTAATGAAAGATTGCCATTAATAATTTACACAGTTGACATCATTTGAATATCTACTAGTTATAGTACCTGGCATTAAATTATTTTGATTTTGTAAGATGATATACCATATGCTTTATATTTATACAAAAATTAAGATCATAGCCATTAGCCATAAAAAGCCTTTCATTAGCTCAAAACTTTTACTGGTGTAATTTCTATGCCTCTAAGTAATTATTTTCAGTAATTTAAAATATTCAAAATGTCACTACCACTTACTGGTGCTCATTTATAACCTAAAGTACTTTATTGTTCCTCTTGCTTAGGATTTTATTATTATGCTTGGCATTTGAAGCTCTCTAGAATCTACAACTTTCCTTACTCAACAAATTTCCTTTTTACCACCCTGTAGCATGAACCTATCATTCTAATGAAAATAATATTTTCATTGTCCCAGGACTATATAATGCTCATTTCCATCATCATCTTTTCATTCATATCGCTCCCCAAAATATAACATCCTCTTACTATCTAAATCCTATCATTATGATCATTCAGAAGACACTACCTATATCATTATTTAATTACTTGTAAAGAAAGGAATATTAGGATCTCACCTCATACATTCAAAAATATTACAGATATATTAAAAAGTCTAAAATTAAAGTATAACACAGCTGGAAGAAAATATATTTGAACACAGAGTAAGGTCTGAATATAAAAAGAATGGAGCAAATTATAAATAAATCACTAGATTTCATATAAACAAATTTTCATACATTAAAAACAACTATTGAACAAACTGCAATGACAATAAACTCAACTCCTATATAAGAAACTGTATAGAAAGACAACTTTTTTAGGTCCCCTCTCCAAATACTTGAAAGAACAACTGAAGGTTGTTTATATCCAGCAAAACAAAAATATTACAGTCAAACATGTCTCCAATAAGGATTTTCTACAGGTTTTGGGGGTTTCTGTTTGTTTTTACTGCTAAATTCTATGCCAGCCCATTAGGTATTTTAAATGCCTGGCCTTTGTTCATTTGTTCAATGAATGTTTTCATTGCACCCAACCACATGCCAGGGACTGTGCTAGATACTAGGAATGGATTTGATATATACAACAAATATGGTCCCTTCCATCACAGAACTAAAGCCTAGTGGATGATAAACATTAATCAAGTAATCAAACAGTGTTTTTTTTTTTTTTAAAAAAAAAAGGTACAGAGCACTATGATAGCATATAAAATTAACTTCACCTATTAGGGATATAGGACATATACCTGTCAAGGAAGACTTCTTATCTATATAAAACTGTAAGCTGTTATAACAGCAGGGGTTCTACCTTAAATAGTTTTGTACCTTTCTGCATCTCACACAGTAAGTTCTCAATATTTGTTAAATGATTTATTTCAATTAAAATTTGAAGCTATCCTCATTAACTTGTCTTCTTTTTTCAATGACATGCATTAAGACAGCTTCAGGATGATCAATACTTTAGAGCAGATGCTTTAAGAGAGACAGTTTAGAATGATAGATACTTTTATTCTTATAAGATTAAACAACTTAAAAAGAAATCTTACATAGGTTATAGGGTGATTTCATGATCAATATTATCATATTTAATGGTAGAATACTATTTAAACTTTAAAGGAATGACAAACATTTACATTTCTTAAAAAGACTTATTCACATAATTTGTGTACTAAAATATAGAGTTTTAAAATTTTTTTTCACTAATAGTACACATAGGTTGTTAAAAAATGTTTTTTAAAAGCACATATTTTTACACCGTATATCCTGGAAGTTTATTTATTACTAATTCACAAATATCTTTACATTGCTTGGAAATATTTAGTGAACCAACATTATCACTATCTTCTTCAAAGTGATCTGATGTACTGCTATCCAGGACATTAAGTTCTAGTTCTGACAAATTAGAAGGCAGGTAAGAACTCACTTGAGATGTCTGCGGTGACTGGCTTTTTTCTACAGATTTGCAACCAGTTTTTGTTTTAAGTTTAACAGAGATGTCTTGATCTCTCTTTATAACTTTAGAAACATGCATACCATTTTGGTCTATCTGGTTTTCTTTTTCTTCCGTCCAATGTGATGAAGATAAATCACCGGTAGAGATACTAGATGCTTCCTCCAAACTTTTATCCTGAGTCTTTGAAATATGAGATCTCCTATATGAGTGTATTGGTGATCCAGCTGAAAAAGGTGGGCTAAGAATAGAACTCTTTTCACTGCTATTTTTCCTTATGGACAATTTTGTTTCGCCAGACTGACTTTTATATTGACTATGTTTTGGATTTTCTGCCCCTGGACTGCTATCGTGAGCTTGTAAACTTCTGCTGGTATCCTCCGTGGTACAGAAATCTTCAGAATAGCAAGAGCTGGTGAAGTCATCTGAATACTTTAGTTCTGAGATGTTTTCATAGCAACTATTTCCACTTGGTCTATTTTCATTCACATCAGCGGTTAGAATATCATTATCTGTAGTTTTGTCCTGCCTACTATTTATTTCTTTATTTGTTACAACTCTGTCAACAGCATCCTGTGTGAAAACACATGGACTTTGGGCTTCCACTTTTCCTCCCAAAATATTTGTATGTGTAAACCTTTCTGGAATAATGGAATCTGCAGGACTCACAATTTCTTCCAATGAACCATTATTGGTTCTATTTTTACCACAATCAACTCTCTTTTTTTCAGTTGCACATTTCAGTTTAATTTCTTTAGCTGTGCTAGGCTCATCAAAAACTCCACTAATTTGCCTTGAGGTACCACTATTTTCAGCAAAAGATGTATCTGAATCTAAATATTTATCTTTAGATAGTTGATGTGATTTCTGATTTTGCTCTGCAAAGCTTAATATTTTAACTTTGGATGATGGAATTCTGAATTTTGTATCCAACATTTGTGCTTGCATTTTTCTATACTGTTCTCTCTTTTCATGTACTATCAACATATCAGGATTTGTTTGCTTTAAACGTAATCTTAAAGTATTTGTTAAGCCATAAAGCAGCTTCCCCCTTGGAACTCTTTTTTGGGAGGTACCACTGTTCTTTTCAAAATATTTAACTTTCTTAGGGTTTTCAACTTGGTTCTTTTTACGCTGAAGACTAACTGACTTTTCACATCCCCCAACTGAAAGCTTACCCTCTTTAGATTCAGACTGACATGTGGATTTGGCAGAAGACTCTGATGCCTTCTTTTCCTCAGTTCTATATAACCAGGCTAAGTGAGGATGTATGTGAGTAGGACTTGCCATGGGTTGGTCGTATAACAAGGACAACTCAACTAACAAAGCATTTAATAAAGGCAGCTGCCTTATTGTATTAATTCTATTTTGTTCAGTTTGAGTATGACATGTAGTTTGATTAATTGCTCCTATATCTTGAATATGTGGAGGATTTACAAGCATTGGAAGACTCTCATCTGTTGCAGAATTTGTATGTTTTGGAGAGCTTCTGTACGTTGGGGAATTAATATGTTTGTTTTCTGGAAAAGCACCATCCAATTCCCCGAGTACCTTCACTTGAGGCTCAATGGTGATTTTAACCTGTGCAGAAGGTAGTTTTTCTTGGGTCAAGTGAGTGTAATACAGAGGAGGAGGGCAAAATGTGTTGGTTTCAATGTCCAACTCTGTAATTTCCTCATTTAGGGGAATACTCCTCCTCCCACAGCAAGCATTTGGACAAGTGACAACAGAGTTGGTTTTGCCATTCTCCACGGAACTGGCTTTATCAGAGTTGGTCTTAGTATGGAAAACTATTTCCTTCAAATCCTTCTGTGCCTTGGGGATTTCTAACCCCACAGGAGGCCTATCGGTGTCTCTTGGGCTTGGCTCTGAAGCTGGCTGCTGTAGCTGCTGTTTCTCCTGCGGGGTTTGGGAACTGACCTCCACTGCCTCCTGCACCTCTTCGTGCTCCACTCCGCATCCTGTGGAGGTGAAGGTGACGGGCCGCTCAAGATGGCCCAGCAAGCGGCTTCCCAGGTCAGTCAGGCGGTAGGCCAGCGCAATGTCCCCAATTTGCTTCCCCACTCGGTTATGCAGGGAGAAGCTTCCCCGGTGACCCTGGGAGCACCTGGAGGCGGCCGGCCCCACGACCTTCTGGACCGTGGCGGCCAGCGAGATGTTGCAGGAACCGAGGAGCTCTGGGGCGGGCGTCGGGCGCCCGGAGGGCAGATGCAGCAGCAAGGTGTAAAGCGGGGTCCTAAGGAGCAGGCGGTGCAGGGTGGCAGGGTGCAGACGGAAGAGACAGGACTTGCCGCGACCGAAGTTGATCACGCCGGACCGGGGTTCCGGGGCGGGCGCTGCAGGGCCGTCAGGGGGGTAAACCAGCAGCGTGGGGAAGTCCAGCAGGCGGAAAGCCACGGCGGGGCACAAGGCGCGCGGCGGCGAGGCCTCCTCCTGCTCCACCGCAACGGCGGACGGCGGCAGCAACCGAGTTTCCAGGCGCACCCAGTCTACTACCACCTCCAGGGAGAAGAGCCGCTCGGACAGCGCCGCCGCCATTGCTGTTGCCCCAGGAGACGCCGCCGCCTGAGCTCTTCAGACGGGAAGCTGGCCCTGTGTTCTCGCGAGAGGCCGGGAGAAGACGCTTGTGCTTGCGATTCGCGAGATTTGAGGGGGCGCTCCCGCTTGTCCCAGGCTGTGTGCGTTCAGAGATCTTGGGTTGTTTCTATGGATGCGTGGCGTGAGCCGTTTTATTTCTTCCAGACTTGTATTAAGACAATTGTTGATGAAAATGCAAAAGCTATAATGTGGCAAAATACAAGTGGTTTTTTTTTAAGTCCTGTTTTTATCACTGAAGATCTTATGTAATT
Organism: Avahi laniger; assembly: GCA_963575035.1. Taxonomy (NCBI): domain Eukaryota; kingdom Metazoa; phylum Chordata; class Mammalia; order Primates; family Indriidae; genus Avahi; species Avahi laniger. The sequence goes on from CAUYSK010092050.1 coordinate 29,590, forward strand.
GGGGGTCTGGTCAAATCTGAGGAATATTGAAAGTAAATCAAGACTCCCGTCCCCATCCCAGCCTAAGGAAAAGCCAGTTAACTATTAATAGCTGTTCAAAGTCGGCCTTCTCTGTGGCTGCTGTTGTACCCAAAAGATGGTGACACTGCTCTGATGGCCTGGGAGTCCCTCTGTGGTAAATTACGGTAGCATCAATACAGACACACACACAGTGAGTGTGACCACACTGACAAGGACTCTCCTTGACTAAACTCTAGTCAGGTCCATGTAAGCCTTCTTTCCAACTAGGCTTTGACCTTGGCTTCCAATCTCGTGGCGCCTGCATCACCCAGTTGTAGCAATAATCTTGCTAAATCAGTTTAGACAGAACCCGACCCTTCATACCTGATTACCCTCTATAACTGAGCAAATTCCTCATCCGTACTCTTAGTATCTGACCACCCTGGCCTGTCTTCAGCAAGAATCCTGTTAGGTCTGTTTAACCAGAATCTTCCCCACCCCTGATATTTCTTTTTAGTAATTTTCCAACCTCTTGATATCCATCCTGCTCCTTGGCAATAAACCCCCACCTGTCCGTGTGTAATTGGAATTGACCCAGCTCTATATTGAGATCTCTTTTCCTTTATTGCAATGGTTCCTGAATAAAATGATTTTGCTATTTTAACTACTGTTTGGCTCTGTTGTTTCTTTGACAACATTTCCAGCTCGGCAATCACAGTGTATGAAGTAATGTTTATGATTCTACTTGATAAAACAAATATATAAATATAAACACACACACACAATCTTACTACACTATACCAGATTTTTGGAGAAACATAGTCCTAACCTCAATGAACTAGGCAGCTAGAAATCCAAGGCCTATATGTGGAGAGACTTGAATGCCTTAGTAAGAAAATATGGACTTTATTCTCTACAGCTTGTTTTGAGTGAATAAGTAACCACCATGTCAGTGTTTGGAAATGTAGCAAGGGGAGAAATGGAAAGGATGGATTCTACTAATTAGAAAATGGATTTGGAGCAATCTCTTAGGGGACTATTGCAGTGGAGTAAGTGAGAGGTAATCATAGATTGCACATGGTCAAGGTCAGTGGAAATGAAAAAGGGGTGACAGAAGAGGCATTTGTGATGGAGAAATCTTAGAATTTGGTGACTGGGAGAGAGAAGTTATAAGTGAAAATTTTCTGCTACTTAGGGCAAAAATATTGAAGAGGCACAGATTTGATGGAAAAAAATAAACTTTGGGATTTGGGATATTTAGAGTTTGAGGTTCCTGCTGGGCATTATACAGGTATGTTCAACTTTATCTAGCTTTATAATTTATAGTTAAATTATGTTGCTTTGATGCTCAGAAGAACATTGTGAAGCTCGAGAGAAATTCAACATTGGAGGGACTTGATGCTTCAGTGTGAAGATGTGAGAGATTTCATTGCAATATAAAGATAGAAAATACTGCTCTTGGCCTTGGGAATCTTACTGTATTCTTACAGAGGACACATATATCAAGCGACATCCTTAATGGATGGATCGCATAGAGCAATTAAAAATGATATAGTCACAAGTGAAAAATGATGAAGTAATGAGTCCAAACGTGTCAGATAAGATTTCTCATAGAAAACATCCTGTAGAAAATCTTTTGAATAGGTTAATAGTGTGGAATAGCAGTAGCACTTGTATATCTTCTACATAAGAATAAGAAAACAAATGTCCCTCTTCTATAAGGACATTACGTCTACAATATTTAAAGTTTTTTTTAATTACACAAATTTTAATATTTTTAAAGTAACCATTTTGTGTAATCCATTGAAAATTGATAAACTTTTGGATTCTGAATTTTTGGTAAAATGTTTTAAGAACAAGTTTAGATAAATAACCTATATTATAGATGTATAATATAATTTACATACTTCAGAATAAATATGACATTATTTAAAAGTATTCTAGGGTTATTTTCAGTGTTTTACACTCTATATTCTCTATAAATAAATAATTCATAGTTAAGAAAACATACCATTCTCTAAAAACAAAAGAAAACAAAGCTTTCGTTAATCTTAAACTAAAGGTTGGCTTTCCATTTCTTGTCAGGTAAATACATTTCCTTCTTTTTCTAGTTTTTTAAAATGAAGCAAGAGATTATGGTTAGCCATTTTATGTCAATGTTCAGGAGTATTTTTGCAAATAATTTTTACATGCTCCATTATTGTAAATGATTCTTCAAAGTTCTCACGAAATAATATAAGAATTTGCTGTTCTCAGAGTTATCTGTGAGAAATGTACTGCAGAATTTTTGCTTCTGCATTATGGATTACTGGGCCATGTCGTGGGTATAAAATATCAGCTTTCATTTTCAATAATTCTTTTAGAGAGTTCAGATAATTATAGAGGTCTTCATATACAGTTGTTCCTTCCCCTAGGATGCAATCTCCCGAAAAGAGAGCACTTTCCTCTTCTAAGAGGAGAGCTATGTGATCATCAGTGTGGCCAGGTGTTTATACAACTCTTAGAGTGGTTCCCTCAGTCTTAATTACATCTCCATTTTTCAGATAAACATATTGTTGCTCTCCATTTCCTATAATTTACTCCCTATGGGGATTCCTCTGTGAGTTTTTTTAACACAATGGATAGTGTCATTAGTGATGCTTTTATAATTATCTCTTATGCCACCAAAATGATCTTGGTGCCAATTACTCACTATGATTTCTTGGATTGCGATGCTAAATTCAATTAGAGCCAGCTTTAAACAGCTGATATATTCTGGAATTGCTGATTCTCAAGTGTAAATGAGGATTCTCCTAGGGCCAGTCCCCACTAGGTAGCTGTTGGTGCCCTGCAGGGTCACAAGACCCAGGTTACAGCCCAACACATGACCACTCAACTAGACAGGGGCTCTATGCACTGCAACACGGCCATCACCTGCACCTCAGCTGCCCTCCATGCGTGGCATACCTGGTGACCGCAGCCATATATGAAGTTTCTGCAGAGATAATAAATTCTCTGCCCAGCTACTCTACATGACTGGTATTATAATATGTGAATAATATGTTATAATTATAAATAATGCTAAATGTAACAAGTAAATCTTTGGCTATGACAATTAAATATTTCCTACGTTCATAGACCACATGGAGAAGTAGCACAGTGCAGCAGCTGAGAGCCTGGATTCTAGAAGCAAACTACCCAGTCCAAATGCTGGCTCTGAGACCTTGAACTAGTTTCTTAACTCTCTATGAATTATTTTCCTCCTCTGAAAAATGTAGTTTATACTACATCACAAAAATATTATATGTGTTAAGTAAATTAATATTCACAAAACTCTTAGAAAAATACCTGGCACATAATAAATATTTGTTAAAATAAATATTATTTTATTTATTATTTGCCACATAGCAGACTTTTTAGCTGAGTTTTTATTTTTATTTTTATTTTTTAGAGACAGGGTCTTGCTGTGTCGCCTAGGCTAGAGTACAGTGGCACAATCATTAACTGAATGTTTCAAACACTCTACTATTATAGTTAGAATAAATAATTTATCTGATATGGACTTACTATTTTCAATCTGTAAAAGTTTGTGTCCTCTGTGCTCTACCTTTCATGCAGGAGCCAGCTGTTTTTGTCACAGGTGAAGACAGCAGTAGGTAAGAGAATATGGATTGACGCACATAAATACTTAGAGATATAAACACCATGCAATGTTCAGAAGTTTGAATTTTATTGTGAGGGCAGTGGGAAGCTATCATGGGGTGGCCTGAATTAGGATGTTGGCAATGAGCATGGAGAGAAATGAACGGACTCAAGAAACAAGTGAGAGAGATTTCCTAGGACTGGTTAATTGACTGATTATGAAGCATGAGGGAATGAAACCCCAGGTTTCTACTCTGGGCAATTAGATAGATGGAACACATAAAAAGAAGCCAGATTTTTTTTTTTTTGTAGTTACTGTTATTGGAGAAGGAGATGGGAGTAGACTCAAGTAAAAATTATGCATTTCAGCATCTGATATGTTGAGTTTGAGGCATCTGAAATACATCCAGGTGGATGAGTTAAAGTTAGATATGTGAATCTGAAACTTAGAAGACAGATCTTAGCAGGTAATATTTAATATAAGCTAGGGAACATGAAGATATAGATGGTAACCTAATTTCCTCATATAAGACCTGAATAAGTAATAAGACATTATTTTCTCCTTTTACCTTATTATCTTGGAACTCTGCATATTGCAAGAATTTTGACTTGATCTCTAATGAATTAGCAGCATGAGGTATGATGCTAACTATCATTGCTAGAGGGAATAACTTTAGAATAAAAAGAGAGGAAGTCAGCATCGTTAACTAAGGTGGGAAAGCGTCAAGGCGTGATTGGACCTTAATGATTTGGGGAGGAAGCAGAAACTACATTAGTAAAACAGATGGAGCTGTTGAGTCTGGCTCTCCAGAGGCAGACCTGCGTATGTCATGACGAGCGCTGTGGACCCAAGGGATGGGTGGAGCAGGTCATCACTGTAGCAGGAGTTGTAACAAAATGGCAGCACAGAGTTCAGTAGGAGAGCAGCAGCATATTCCAGGTGGTCGGTCTACTTTGGAGCAGGAACCCAGACATATGGGAAATGTCAGCCCCCTGGGAGCATGGGGGCTAGCAAAAGCCAAGTGGATGTCGTGGCTCCAACCTAATCTATTTAGCTGCAGAATATGGAAAAGAGCTCAAAGCGCAGTTGAGGGAAGCAAGGCAGCCATGCTGTTGTGTGGGCTGAACAAACACCTATTAGGAGGAGTCCGTGCCTCAGTGGCCACGAAAATGCCCAAGATTTACTCTAGAAACATCAAATACAAATTCCAAACCCACTAGTGGGGGCATCCTGCTGCCTCTGAACTTCTGGGCTTAGTCAGAATTAGCTCTAGAACCAGGTACAACTAAGTGACAGGGACAGAGGGGACTGGAGATGACTGCCTGCTGGGGGAGGATCAGAGCTCAGGAAAGAGGAAGCTGTGTGGAGCTAACTAGAAGGAAATGAAATCCAACATCCCTTATTTAAGAATAATTCTTCATACGGTGCTTCCTTCCCCAATTAAAACAATCAACGAAAAGGTAGGAGGTATAATAAAAAATAATTAAAAGGCCAAGAGATAATTCTAAAAGGAAAAAAAAAACCAGAAAGTGCAATCTGCAGTCTTAAACATGGAAATGTGAAAAGGCCAAGCCAAGCCCTTTTTCACTCCATCACAATTAAAAACCCCTAGCAAATGCTGGTTTGCACCGCAGGGTTCCCTTAGCTCTGGGAATTCCTTGAGAGACAGACTACCAGGAAGGAAGTTGGAGTTCCTGTTGCAACTCTCTTGTCGTTAGGTTCTCCTTCGTTGCCTCCTAAAAGCTTGCATTTCAGGTTTCTAGATACTTCCTATATTCCTAGAGCAATTTCAATTAGGAGAAACCGTCTCCTACAGTTATTCATTCAGGTCCTCAGCTAAAAGCCTGTTTTGTACAGAAAGACACCCTACCCGAAGACCTGTTTAGAGGCTCCTAAATTCTAAGCCAAATATCTTCCTCTTTCCTAACTGGGTTAAAAATGGACCTCACACAACTCAAACAGCATAAGCAGCCAGAACTTTAATAACATTCATCTTGACATGTTCTGTCATAGGTAGATGATACAACTTTATCTCAAAATAAGTGTCCAGTGTTTGAAAGTCCATCTCTTTTTCTTTATTTCCAGTCTTTTCATTCCCTTCTGTTTCTACATTTCTGGATGAGGGGAAGCATAGTTTTCCCATTCGCTCTGCAAAATTCTGCAAAAGTAGTACCAAGGCTCTGCATCACATTTTCCATTTTCATTTGAAACTTCACATTGGAAATTCACTCACTTAAGAAAAGGGACAAGAAGAAAGACTGGAAGGTTGAAGGAAGGGAGGGGCTGGGGTTGGAGAGTAAACACAGGCACTACTAGCGATTAACATGAAAGAGTGGCCTACACCACATTCTGATAAATCTCTCTGCCAGAAAAAGAGGAAAAAGAAATCGTGCAGCCTCTTGGGGCATTGTAAATTATGGATTCATTAATAAGCTAAATGGTATGTGAGACTGGTAGGAGTGGTTTAGTGAAAGTTACGTGACTGTCGTTGGCAATTAGAAATGTAGCATAATGGAATCGGTATACGCATTGAAGTTGAGCAGTCCTGGATTAAAATATCAGCTTCTCTATTTCATAACCATGTAATTCCAGGACAAGTTCCTCCCATATTATCTCATCAGCCCTGGGAAGTTTCCTCCCATATTATCTCATACATTTTCAAACCGTAGTATGGATGTTAAAATGCAGATTCCTGGATTTCTCTTCCAGAGATTTCAATTTGCTAGGTCTGAGACAGGGCCTAGAAATACACATTTGTGACTTGTGTCCAGATGATTCTCATACAGGGAGTTTTTAGAGTATTCTTTGAGAACCGTCACCCTGGTTCCTGGCACATTGCAGATAACCATATTACTGTTTTTGACATTTGTAACAATAGAATAATGATCATATGGTAGTGTCACGTACAATGAATAGTATAACGATCATGCCAATAGAAGAGCAGAAAGGTTTACGTATTTGTGTAATCACAGCTTCTTCATTCACACTTTCAAGGTGAAAGGGAAGACACGAAATGGGTGACCTTTAGCAATGAAGCATGACTGTCAACATGCCTCCACGCCAAGAGATGCCAATATAGCAGCAACAACAGCAGCAGAAAGAGACAACTTCCCACCAAGTACTCAGAAGAGGCTCAGAAAGCCCCTGGGGTATAGACTATGAGAAACCCCCCTCAGTAGGCTGGACTCTGCCTGCCAAGGCATCAAAGCCTTTATTCTGCTCCAAGGAAGATCAATTATAGGTTCCCTGGACAGAGTACCCTCCTGCCTTCAGTTATGAAGCACTGAAAGGTATAATTTAACTCATAAATTCTTCTTTCCTTCCCATGGCAATAACCACTGTTAGGTATTTTGACTTAAAGACTAGCATAACCCAACAGAATAATGTTTGGTTTTATGGCCGGCCATCCAGATAAGGGGTTCTGGTTTTTATGACCTGTCTTGGGGAAAGAGAGATTCTAGTTTCTCTAGGCTCAGGGGAGCATGGGACTGAGAAACAGGAGGACAGGAGAAAGTCACCAAAAAACTTTTGCTTCTGAGGCTGCTTCTGAGGTCTTCATTTTGGGGTACTGTTTTCTGAACCCCAAGGTGATAAAACCAGTCTCTCTGCTCTGCTCATTGGAACACTTATTCTATTAATATGTTCTTGAATGAAGTGTTGCCTGATTCTAGAATTCCAAATAAAGCCAATTGAGATTTTAAAACTAAATTTGTTATAATTTTGTCTTTTGACAGTACTCACTCATAATTTAGATTCCTCCAAAATATAGCTAGCTGTTCTTTTCATAATTAGTAAGATACCTATCTTTTGAAATCTGGGAAATAAGCCAAAAGTCTTGATAATTTTATCAAGCAGAGGAGATTCTGACCATAAACTGGAGCTTGGCGTCCGCTAAAATAACTCCGTAAATAACTGCCTGTTTTATCACGCCAGTCATATGTACAGGGCATTGCCTTAGGTGCTTTTCAGAATCTATTTAATTTTCGTAAATTACTGGCATACTCATAATGAAACTAATGAAACTAACACAGAGAGTTTAAATAACAAAGACAAATTTATATAGCAAGGAAGTGATGAAGCTTCATCATTAACAAAATTCAGTTCTGGGCTAGGGGCTGTGGCCCACGCCTGTAATCCTTGCACTTTGGGAGCCTGTAGAGGGAGGATCACTCACTGTCAGGAGTTTGAGACCAGCACAAGCAATAGCGAGACCACATCTCTACAAAAAAATAAAAATAAAAAATTAGCCAGGCGTAGTGGTGTGTGCTTATAGCCTCAGGCAGGAGGATCACTTGAGCCCAGGAGTTTGAGGTTGCAGTGAGCTATGATGACGCCACTGCACTCTAGCCTGGGCAACAGAGAGAAACCCTGTCTCTCAAAAATAATAAATAAATAAAATACATTAAAAAAGAAAAGATTGTGTTCGTCACGCTAGATTCCTTCAGCTTATTTGTCTATACTCAAGGAAAGTATTAATATGTAGGAACTGACACTATCCAATCCAGAAATGCATGATAAGACACAAAGCAACAGTTAGCAGCACCACGAGGAAGCAAAGAGGCAAATGCAGAACATGGTATATTCCACAAGAAACCTGACCCAGTTTAAACAACAACCAATGGTGTGCAGAAAGGGCAGGTAGAGAAGAGAACTCCTTAAGAGACACAGCCACCAAATGTAATGCGTGCACCTTCTTTGGATTCTTAAACGAACTATTAAAAAATATCTGAACAAAATGACATGTTTGAGACAATAAGAGTGATTTCATTATAGATTGGTATTAGATGATGCCAATCTAATAAGCAAAAAAATTATTGCTTAAATGTGTTAATCCCATGAAGACGTTCATATGCATAGGTGATGCAAACTGAACTAGGAGAACCGAAAAGACAGTGCCCGGAACGTGCTTTATGATGCCTCAGGAGAAAAGAAAAATGGCCGAAGGAAAGCCAGTGCGACAGATTCTCCACAATTGTGGAAACGGCGTGATAGGAATATGGGAGTTACTCGTGTTATCTTCTGTATTTTTGTGGACGTTTGGACCTTTTCGTAAACTAATAGTGTGTTTTCTTTCACAAGTTTCAGATCAGCCATAAAAGACTGGGAACCTGTAACGTCCCTGGAACATACTACCAGATACCAGTCTTGTAAAAACTAACCGCCATGTGTCATTATGTTTCTGGGGAAACTGCTTTTCCCTGTTGGAGCTGTGAGACTCTGAACTACCCACAATTAAGTTCTGATGGCTGTCCCAGGTAGCCACTTAAAATAAGGGGTATGTGTAAGTAGGTCTCTATAAATAGCATGCTTCCTATTCACAGACCTTAAAGGCCAAGATGTTTGGAATTCCTTTTGCTTTGCCTCATTTCTTAATGCCAGCCACTTCGAGAGGAAGAGGGTGGTTCTGCATACACTTGGCAACAAGAAACCCCCTTACCACCTCTCCTTTTATATACAAATATTATCTTTTAATTTACTTCCCTAACTCTCCACCAGATATTTTAGGGTGATAGACACAACCGACATTTAAAAGTTTATTTTTCCTAAAACATGAATGGTTATCAAATTTGGCCCAGTAGATACCATACTATATATATATTATATATATATATAGTATATACATATGTGTGTATATAGTATGTGTATATATATATCATAAAGTACTAAGTTCACAGTGACATGTTTCCAAATTTTAAATAACAATTAATAGCATGAAATAATTTACTAATTATCAATACAGGTACCTTGGAGACCAGATCCCAGCTGACTTTCCTGTCTTTATTTCTGCCATTTTTTGTTCCTTGTTCATATGCTCTGGTTTGCTCTTCTCAGTGCTGGTATTTACGGTTTTCGTTCCCTCGATCTGAAATGCCCTTCCTCTAGTTCTCCACTGATCTCAAACTTCATCTCTTTTTAAAGTCTAACTCAAATGCTATGTCCTTTTTGAAATTCCTTCTTGGTAGTCCTGGCTGAAAGTGATTTTTTTTTTTCCCATTGTGTTTAATCTCCTCTGTGAACTATTTTTCTGTCTTGTGTTATCACTCTTACACACATAAGTATTGCCTCTGGTTCTCTGTAAGTTCTTTGCTAATGATATTTTTTAAATTTTTGCACATGTGTAGCAATTAACACAGTGCCTTGTTTCTGTACATAGTTTTTGCATGTATAATACAATATTTGATAAATTAATAAATGAAAAATACAATCCCTTATAGGACTTGCTTGTGTAAACCACAAAGTTTGGAAAATATCCTGAGCTATAATTTACACATATTTAAAAGACAACTGTGATGCTCCCAGTTTGCAGTGTTCTTTGTGCAGAATGTGTCTTATTGAAAACCAAGGAGAACTGCATAGACTGTGCAGGTCTTTTCAAAGAGAGCCTACTGCGTTCAATTTGCCTTAGGTTTTGAAGTTATGGTTGACTGAATGCAAGGCCTTAGGTAGCCAGATTAAAGTAAACAGGATTAAGTGTTCTTTTCTCCATGCCAATTTTATGACATGCAGGACTTCTCTGCAGGTTTCCTTTTTGTTTGGGCACCGGATGTGAACATTCTCTGAAGATTGCCCAGTGCCTATGAGACAGTGGGTGGTATGGGACCCCTGCTGCAGCTGCAGCTGAGGTTGTCAATGACATCATTGCAATTGTAAGCTTTGTCTTCCTTTAAATGATTATTCTTCATAGGTGCAAGGAAGTTTCCTCTGAAGGAAACTGTAATCTGGCTCATCCAAAAATAGACTTCATGTTCACTCAGCTTAGATTTTCTTAAATTGTTCCTCTCTCTCTTTGAAATGTGAGTCTTCTCTTGTGTTTCTCTACTTCTCACTTGCATAGCCTGGGTTATTGGGACAGAATTTCTTGTCATAAATTGAAAGAACCAATATATAAGGGGGCTATTCCACTCACATGTCCCAGGCCCCATATGAGTGGGCATGGTCACACCTCCTACTCGTTAGGATAGTGACTACCAAAAACACAGAAAATAAAACCTGTTTTATTTGGAAATAAAATTGGAAACCCCTGCACTGTTGGTGGAATTGTAAAATGGTGCAACTACCCTCAAAATAAGTATGGCGGTGTCGTGGACTGAATTCTGTTCCCACAAAATACATATGTTAAAGGCCTAACCCCAATGTCACTGCATTATATTTGGAAATGAAGTCTTAAGGAGATATTAAGAGATTGAATTAGGGTGGGTCCTTAATCTGATAGAGCTGGTGTGTCCTTATAAAAAGAGAGATATCGAGAAGGTGCACCCCCCACTCGCCATGCACCTCCATGCTGATAGATCCCCCTCCACCCACACCGAGCCTCCCTCTTTCCTCTACTTTTATCTATTTCTCTTTGCTGCATTCATAACTCATTTGTTCTATCAACCCCTTCGGATATTTTTAATTAACTCATAATTAATTTGGGAGTGCCTGCAAATGACTATTATTCCTCTCAAATAACAATTAAAATGCACACTTTAATAAGATTTTTTAAAATGCCTCTTCTGAAAGAAAAAACTAATATCATGTTTAATTTACTAGGCCAGGTGTCAGAAGAAGTGTTATCATCATCAGCCACAAAATATGTTGTTCATAAATGTTTATCTTGTCCCCCAAACCTAGATGCTTTGATTTTTGATTTCCTGATGCTGCCTAGGGAAAATTGTGAGACCTATTTTTGGGTGTTTGGTTTCCAATAGTATATATGTCATTATGAAAACATTTTCCATAAGTGAGTATTATAATTTAGATTTCTGGTGATAACTCCTAAATCCTTATTACCTAAAAATTCATAACTTAATGAATTTGTACTACACAGGGTAAGGAGAGAGATAATTTGGAATCTTATCTTTTTTAATTTTATCAATTCAACTAATAAATATAATGCTGAATACTTAATTGAATAAAAACCATAAAGCCTTGGTCATACTTTTATGAAACTCATAAGCATCTTGTAAAAATTCACTATATATTGAGGGATTGGACTGTACAAAAGACTTTTCACCAAATGGTAACTCTATTAGGTTTTTATGTTTAAATGACAATCAATGCAAAAATCATTTAACTTTGTACTCGCTGAACATTAAAGAAAACCACTATTTTAGCATATTGAAAAGACATCCTGACAAAATTTAAAGATGCAAAGTGAACATATTTGAAAAATCTGGGAGTTGTAGATGCTTGCAAAGAACTTGACCTTTTAGTATTGAATTGTTCTTTTTCATTTTATGTTGCCTGTTTCATTTGTGCCATCTTCTGTTGATCAGACACTGTAGATTTCTGATCTGTGTATATCAGAGTCAGAGCGACTATTGAGTGGGACACCTTTCTAACTGAAACGAGGTCAGGTCCCATCATTTCATGTGAATGCTACTAGCATTGGTAACAATAGTTCTTAGGGGGCCATGGTTTTTTTAAAAAGCCAGATACAGTTCTATCCAGTTTCTCCACACACTAAGTAAAAAGAATAATAATATTACAATCCCACTAATGCATGTGTCTCCCCCTTCCTACTCCCTCACAGTTCTCTTAACCTGGAATATTATTTTCTAGCTGCTATAAATTAAAGTCTTTAGAGGACAAAGCACAGTTCTCTCTCTTGGAGATTAAGGTACAAGCAATAGATTTCCTGTCTGAAATCATCAGAAAGCCACAATAGATATTAATTTTAAACTTCCTTATAGAATTTTTTTCTTTTTTAAAAAAAGTAAAATTAGAGGTAAGTATTTTACTATAGCAACCTAGGACAGAAAATTTCCCAGAGATTAAAAAAAAATTGTTTGGCGGAGCACTGCTTGAGAGTCCAGGGACATAAGTTGTACCTGTGATTCCACCACAGGTCTGCCTGGAGGCCGTCGGGACCGTTGGGTCCTTAGATTTCTGGAGTACACGCAGGAACGTAATAGCACACTAGATCATCTTACTGCACAAAGATGATGGGAAAGCCAACCACCTAAAGGTTGGAAAAGATTTAAGCTGCTTGAGAAAGTGAGGGCAATAAAAACACTAGTGGTTATTATTATAACAATTATAATGATATATGATTCTGCAAGTGCAATGCTGTAGACCTGTGGGTGCTTGCTAAATACTAATTGAATGAATTAATGAGAAAATAAAAGATTCACGGTTAAAAAATAATGCATTAAATCACCTTATTGTTTTCAAGATTCAAAAGTTTTACTAACATGTTTATTGTTTTTCAAATGTGTGCGCTTTCACACAATCTATTTAGTAAAATTTTAAAAATACCATATGAGGCTATGTTGTGCCTTTTCTGATCTTACCATTGGCTGAGTTAATAATGACAACTCCCCCTTTTTTAAAAAAAATCTCATTTATGGCACTCAAGTAATACTCACACCTCAAGTATATTAGCCTTTATCTGTCAATTCCAGGTTCCTGTTGACATCCGAGGAAATCGACAATGGGTTTTGTAATCAGAGCACTGTTGCCAGAGATGCTTGGCCACACATGGCAACGGAGGAAGGCTTAGCACCAGAAAGATGAAAATCGCATAAAATTGGAGAAGTTCATTCAACTACTGGATGACAAGGTTATCTAGTAGTTCCTAAACTTGCTGTATTTGAAAGCTCTTATTTATCATGTGGAAAAATGTAACCCATCCTTCCGTGATGACAGTTGTCATTTTCCTTGAGAGGCCACACGGTGGTTCCCAAAGTGTGGCCTCTGGAACAGCAACATCAGCATCACCTGGGAACTTGCTAGAAATGCAAATAGTCAGGCCCCGCCTCAGACCTATTGCATTAGAAATCTGGGAGTGGGGTCTAGTGATCTGTGTTTTAACAAGCCCTCCGAGTGATTCTCGTGCAGACCACCGAAGCTGAGGAACCACTGATATAGTGGCTAATATCATGGTGCTATGGTTCTAATGTCCCCTCTGAAACTCAGGTTGTAACTTAATCCCCAATATGGCAGTAGCATTATTGAGAAGTGGGGTCTTAGGAGGTGATTGGATCATGAGGGCTTTGCCTTCATGAATGGATTAATCTATTCAATGATTAATGGGTCAATGGATTAATGAGTTATCATGGGAGGGAAACTGGTGCCTTTATAAGAAGAGGAAGAGAGACCTGAGCTAGCACGTGAGCATGCTCAGACCCCTTCCTGACCATGTGATACTCTGTACTGCCTCAGAACTCTGCAGAGATTCCCCCCAAGCAAGAAGGTCCTTACCAGATACACTCTCTTGACCTTGGACTTTCCAGCCATCAGAGCTCTGAGGAATAAATTTTGTTTATTATAAATTACCCAGTTTCAGGTATTCTGTTATAAGCAACAGAAAAGGGACCAAGACACATGGGCTCTGAAATACAAGATGCCTACATCTAAATCCCAGACTTACAGCTCACCAACCAAGTGACTGAGGCACCCTTCAGTTTCTGCACTTAAAAAAATGTAAATGCTAGTATGGACAATAGGGTTGTGATGAATTAATTCACGTAAAGTGCTTATAACAGTGCCTTTCACATAATAAGTAATCAATAAATGCAGGTCCTTGTGGATTTTTGAGGATCAGAACAGTGTTTGCAAGACTGCTGGTTTGAAAATGCTTTTTTGCTACCCCTGTATCTGCTCCAGGAATTCTCAAGGTGTCACAGCAGAGTACCTCTGGTTGCCAAGGAAGTAGCAGGGCTGTCTAGACTGTCAGGCAAGATTAGCATGGTGTGGGGCACCAGGAAAGCACAGCTGATCTTAGAGCAAAGTCATCGTTGGGCTGTCTGGAAGCAGACGCTGAGGTGGAATCAGGGTGCAAGGTGCTTATTACAGATCAACACCTGCGAGAGGAAGGAGGAGGGAGAGGGGTGCAGAGGAAGACATTGAATTGGGTGCTGATCCAGCGAATCTTTGGCTGACTTGGCAAGAAGCTCTGGAGCCAGGATTGCTCATCGCAGTGTCCCCTGGCTGGCCAAAATGGTCACTAGCTACAGGCTGCCCCAGGAAGGCCAGGGACCTCGAGTGAGGTGGCCTCAGTGACAGAGACAGATCTTGAGGAAGCCGGCAGCAGGGCGGCAAGTCCTTCCTTGAAGAGGGTCTGGCCAGCCCACTCCCTGTCTACCACAGTCAGTGTCAGGAGATTCAGAGTAAATGGAGAGACAAATCGAGACCAGACAGGCGACTGATTGACTTGAGATCCAGCTGAAGGCTTCTCTCTGCTTTTTGGCAGCGAGACCATACACAGACCGTTATGTTTAGTTCTGGGTGCTACACCTAAGCAGATTGATATTCTAAAGCCATGATTTTTACCTTATTTTACACCTGGTACTCTTGAGGCATATCAGATATTCCATCGTTAAAGCGGGTCACTGTAGCAGTGGTTCTCCACATGGGGCATGCATGTCATAAAGGGCCATTTCAGAAGGTATTCTGTGGTATTCGGAATGACCTCTCAGATGATTCTAAGACACCTCCTAAAGAGTGCCACTCCCGGTTCTGGAATCCCAAGTGCACGGAAACTTAAAACTGTATCATATGAAACAAAGTTGAAGGAATTCTAGCTTTTAGCCTGAAAAAGAAAAGAGAGTGGGTCTCAAATTAAATAGATATGTCAGTGTGGCTTCTCAGAATTGAGTAATGTATGGATCCCTTATAAAGGGATTGCCTGAAATTCATTTTAGTATAATGTTAGCAAAATACGTAAAACATGAAACCAAGAGTACATTTGAGAAACAAAAACAAAATAAGATAGTTACTAAATAAATACCAAAAGAACCAATAAAAAACTAATAATATTAATTTAATGTAGTGGCTGGTACTGTTTTGATGGAGCTAAATTGCCACTAGCAGTATGAATAAGGTACTGATGCTATAAGGTAATTATTTCTGAAGTTGGCATGCCACCATATGCCATACGATCCCTTAATTTTGCCACCACTTCTTTCTATTCAAACTACTTCAAAACCTTTCATTTTATAACATACGGTGCTGCAAGGCTACCTGGCATTCATTCAACTCAAATGCATTGCTTCTGAATTGTTTTGTTCTCTTCTCCTTTGCCCACGCATAGGGCATCAATTGGTTCTTCTCTTGATAACATCCCTTCTTTTGGATAACTGTCCTTCCCCTACCCTTCAGAGTCCCCATGTGAACTAGACTTGGCCAAGCATAATACTCATTCCCTCCAGCCTTGCCGCTAAGAAAGTGGCTCCAGCAGGTGCAGTTAGAGCCCTTCTCTGGTATCGTATCCATGGCTACTAAAAGAACAAAGCGTTTTCTTTCCTCAGAGATTGGTACAGTGAGTCGTTATAAGCCCAGTGCTCCGGTGTGACCATTCCCATAGCACCTCGCACCTCACCCCAACCCACTCCCACCTCTGGAGGTGGAAGCCTGTTCCACACCCAGCGAGCAACATAACTGGGAGATGAACAGTCTCAGTGACATCAAGTGGGTCTCGAGGTGAGCTCTGCCCCAGGGCTTCCAAGTCAGGGAAGGCACTAAATTCCCATTTAGCTTCCTCTAGTGAGCATAGACAACTCCAGAAAGCCTTGCAGTCTCATATTCTTTTCAGTAGCTTAGCAAGAGTGGCTTTGCAGGTCTGCATGAGCTCAATGGAAGAACTGGCTGACACTAGCCGCCGAGCTCATACGTGGTTATATTTGATCTTTGCAGGACATAGGGCTTGTGGGGTAGGTGTTCGTGTCTCTTTTGCAAAGAAGCTAATTTGGATTGGGTTTTATGATGGGCAGTAGAGTCCTGTTTAATTCAGCTCACGATAATTAGAGCAGCCCTACTTAGTGTCGCTGCAATCATGGCCCTAAACGCAAATGCAAGCATTGAAACTGCATAGTGGCACTCGAGGTTAAGATGCCAGTCAGACGATCCGGAATATGCATATCATATGTTTGCATATAGCTCAGATTATCATCCCACGAAAGCACATGCACACACAATCCTTCAAGAGAACTCAGAGCCCTAAGACTATAAATATAAGCCTGCTTTGAGAAATACTGATTTTCCATGAACTTATACCTTGAGGCTGTTCTTTTTTTCTTAGCTCTTTCTAAAGGAAGAAAGCTCCAGCTTTAGATCATTTAGTTAAGGAGGATTCTGGTCATATCAAGCCTGATATTTTCCAGAAATTCAGTTTACAGGATTGTAAAGTTTTTTGCAACTGTGAAGAGATTAAGGAAAACATGGTCTCTTTTTTCTTTTTCTTTCCAAGAGCAAGAGGACAAACTTCGGTTTCTAAAGAAATGTCTCTATGTTATAATTTTAGGATTTTTAAAAATAGTTCATGAAATGCCTTGTGGTAGGGGTGGGGGAGCTTTCCAAGAATATACCACAGGTTTAAGCCAGGGTTATGCAAAACTGGCAGGAAATTAATAATTTGGAGCATTTCATCAGATATAACCTTAAAGTCAATTTGGGGAAATTCTAAGTAAGCACAAATGTGCCCTTAATATTAGCCTTAAATCTAAAGTTCAGTTATTTGTGGTTATAAGATATTTCAAAGCATAGAGTTTACAGGAGTGAAAACTATTAACCTTGACCCAGTTCTAGCTTGAGTATATATTTGGAAGCAGGACAATGGAGTAGCAATAAATACAACTTGGAATTAGAAGACCACAATCCTAGCTCTGTTCTGCCCCTGAAATGACCGTGGACAAGTTAGTTAAACTCTAAGTTGGTTATTTCAAAGTGGGATCACACATGTGTTTGGGATGACCCATTGGAGTAAGGAAGGGGAATACTAGAATTTCTAATTATATCTATTTTTATTGAATCATTTTAAAATTTTGCTATGTGTGTGATTTTACAAAGTACATTAAACTTTAATAAATAGTACATAAATACGATTCATAAATATATATAAATACTATTTTAAGATTGTAAAATTGAAAATATTTAGAAACTATAGCCCTAGACCTTGGTTTCTTTCTTTGTAAATTAAGGCTGTTGTGCTGGGATACTTAATGTTTGAAGAATGTGTGTGTGTGTGTGTGTGTGTGTGTGTGTGTGTGTGTGTGTGTATGTACATTATATACATACGCATACAGATATACATATATAGATATATGCGGACATGCATATTATATAAAATTGTTGAATGGATATTTGCATTTATGAAAATAGTCTAATAAATTTGGAGATATTAACAATTTTCTAATTATAACACCAAAACAGTCACCAAAGGGGAAAGGATGAATAGATTTATTTTTAAACGTACAATTTTTACTCATTAAAAACTTAATACACAAATTCATTCACTTTTTTCATCTTAGCAAATGTTCATTGAGCATTGACTATCTTCCAGGCCCTGTTCTAGGTACTGGGACACAGTGGTCAACCAAACAAGCCCAAATCCCTGTGCCTGCAAAGTTCGCACTTCGGTGGGTGGCTAAGACCTAACCGAAATGCAGCGTGTGCGCAGCTGTGCCGCGGGCGCAGCAGGGATGCTCACTGATTTCACTCTTGAAGAAGCATCTTACCAACAGGGAAACTGAACAGTACCCGGGGAAGAGGGCAAAGGATGGGTTGTTGGGTTGTGTCTTGTGAGGCTACTGAGGGACAATTCCCAAGCACCAGGGCCATGCCTTAAGTGACCGGGAGGTGGCAGAGAGAATCGCAAAACAGGGGACACAGTGGGAAGCTAGCTAGAGATGCCTACCAGGGTGCAAAATGGGACAGGCCAGAGCCAAAGAGAAGGTGGAAAGCTGATGACAGGGTCAGACCCGTGTGTGTAGGAATAGTCAGTTTCCTGTACGGTGGGGCCAGGTCCAAATCAATTTGCAAGTGTGGTTTCCCACCCACGGCTTCTGGAGGCACATTTTGGGGCAGTCCTGCTGGGAGGGAGAAAGGTCTCAGGTCAGGACGATATCACATCCTCCTGGATAATAAACCCGGATTTCAGAGAGTTCCATGTGCTTTGGGAATGTGCAAATTCTTCCTTACAGGAATTGTGGCTGTAGAAGATGGAAAAAGCTTTATGTGAGCCTTAATGAGTTTGGTTATATAAGAGTTTGATTTCCATCTCATAAATAATAAACAATCCCCTCACTATGCTAATTTCAACTTCCCTTTCTATTACTCATGTTAATCTTGCAAAGAAAATAATCCAGAAAAATATGGAAAATGCCATCTCCCTGTTGGAATAAAACATCTCCTGGATGATACAACATCTCTGCTCCAACATTTAGCAGCTTATTAACTGTATCTGACTCACCGGTTCTTCTATTTAGACAATCCTCTCGTCCAAATCTCATCAATGTTAAAATGAAATATGACTTTAATTGAACAACATATGTCTGTTATAATATTTGTTGAATTTGGAATGGAATAATATGAACAAGATTGAAACTAAGAAAGAAACAGAAATTATGTCTATCTCCAATAGTTAGTTATATAAATTTATGGATATTTTTCAAAAGAAAGACTATCAATGTGTACAAAGAGAAGGTTCATTTTTCATGTCACTTGGTAAGGCAGTTTGGACAGATGAATGGGGAATCACTAGGATCTATTTATCTTTGTTTCCCAAATATTTGACTAGGGCTCTTTTCTTCATTCCTGTTGCTCCCGCCTGAGATAAAATCTAACTCCCAAGCATTCCAGTTCTCACCATCCTGGATGTCTTTGCATACACGATTTCTGCTATCTGAAATTCTCACTCTCCAACCCCTCCCTGTTCATCTCATAAGCACAGTTAAGAAGATGGAGTTGGATGGTCTCCGCTCAAATCCTTTCTTTGTCACTCCCTAGCTATGTAAGCTCAGGCAGGTTCATCTCTGTAAGCCTCATGTTTCTCATCTGAAACTGGGGATAATAAGAGTATTCTTATTATTTCACACTGTTGTTAAGGGACTTAAATGAGGCAATGTATGTGGCCGGCACATCCATATATTCTAAATACTCAATATTGTTTTAGCCATTATTATGGTTACAATTGTTATTACCACTTAACCATGACAATTCTATTTATTGTCTCCATGTAGCAATCCCTAGCGATGCAGGGTGACAGATTCAGGAGGAAGGGTGACAAGAAATCTTTTGAAAATGGGTTGTTGGCAACAATAATGGATGCCACTGTCTAGTCCCTGTGGGTAGCTTAGGAAATCCTCGAGATGCAGAGGTAATTTTGGTGATGAGGATGGCAGCTGATGACATGCTTTTCTTTCATAGTATTTCTCTATAAAACCAAACCAGGATTTCGGTTCCCATTCTCTTTGTGAACGCCAAAACAGCAACGCACCATGCTGAGTGAGAAGTGTCTGTGTTGAGCATAAGAAACTCAGATCTCCAACTTTAACTCAGAAAATAGTAAGTTATACTTGGACAAATGAAGCACCACGGTGTGTGCCAAGCCAGGACCCTGCTCCATGTGCTGTATGGAGAGGCCAGGCAGTGTCATTTCTGTTCTGCTTCCAGAGGACGATGGCTTCCTGGAGGGAACTGGAGGAGTGTCAGACTTCCTCCTGCTGCCGTCTAGATAGACATCTGTATCTATTTCTCCCTCCCTCTCTCTTTCTCTCTCTCTCTCTCTCTCTCTCTATATATATATATATATATATATGTTATAAAGATGAATAAAGCACAATAGCATATAACCAAGGTAGAATATTTATCCCCTCAGAGAAGTTGCCAGAATCTAACAAAGAAAGATGGAGTACACAGGAGCATGTCAATATCTTTATTTCATCCAGCTTTTCTTTTATTTTATCCACTCAGCAGTCCATTCTCAGAAGGGGCAATGCAAATATTTTATTGTGCTATTCAAGATACAAGGGGCCAAAGCAAACAAACAAACAAAACAACCTATACAAAGATTTCTAACTAGCCATCAAAGTGTATGCAGAAGACGTAAATTTCGTGTCCGAGCGCCCGATGTGCATCTCCCTGGTTCTGACAAAGAAGAGCGAGAAGTCAAAAATAGAAACCAATTTGAAGAAGCTCAGGGGCCCTAAGTGCAAGTCCCCCTGTAAGATGTCTTTATTAACACTAAAAATCCTCCAAGCTTCCTCCCCTACAGTCATGACAGATGCCTTTGAAAGTCTCCCCGCAGTGGGAAGACTTCTGAACATTTCTTCCTCCACTTTGTGGAGTTTACAGAAACTGCACGAGTAGCTTCCACTGCATTTATCAAGCGAGAGGTAATTGGAAACAGCGGGTAGCTGTGCCTTAGTCACTGAAGAGGTCTGCTTGCCAATTGGTACGTGGGGTGCTGAGGTTGGGCACTCCCACTGCAGCAGCCGGGTGGCATTCAAGTTCAGCAAATCCCCTGCGTGTCCGGGTAACTGCATTCCTAAATCTTAAGACTATTTTTGTCCACTAAGAGAACTGCAGTAAAATGGAATCTAATAAGAACATTTGCTTTGCTTCTAAATATTTGTTGAACAGAACATTACAAGTATGATTTTATTTAACTGAACATTGAAAAAAAATCCTCTTTCTGTCTTAAATAGTGAGATTAACAACAAAACAAAAGAAAACATAGCAATATGATTGAGAAACATGGTAGGAAACTTATATGTCTCAGAATTTTCAGGCCAGTCCCATTTGCAATTATAGCATTGGATACAGTGATTCCACAATTTTTATAATGTCCAAGGAATTCTAATATAATAGCATCTAGACTACAGTATTTAAGCTGCCTCTTATATACAAATATGGTACATAAAATCCTATTCAACCTTTTCTCCAATCTGTGATTCAGAAAAACATAGCACAATGAGAGACCAATAAAGTCTCTTGACACCATACTCAGCATTGGATGGTCCCCTAAAGATGTTGGGCAGAAGAACTGAATCTTACCCCTGATGGATCTACCTAAAGGCAGTTCAGATGAGAGACAAGAACTGAGTAAGGAAATTAAAATTTGATTCTTAGCAGAAAAGTTGAAAGTCCTTGGGATATTTAATCTACAAGAGAAAATATGAAGAAGATATATAATAATTTCTGCAAAGAAATATTATTGACAATGAAAGCCATAATGTTTGTTATTAACCTGATGCTTGGTTAAGTGGGCATGCCACACACAGCGGTGGATTTGTGCAATTCATACATGTGCTCTGCAGCAGGGCTCTCTATGTCTCAGCTGCGTGTGCAAGCTCCCGGTGTGAATGGAGACTGGGTGCAGGACTAGCAGAGGTGCAGAAGCCTGAAGCCTCCTGTGCCCTCTGAGAAGCTCAAGAGTGCTGCCTGGCACCACGAGGGCATGGTGGGATGAAGAGAGTATAGTAGGAGCTCAGGCTGGGAGGGCTGGCAGAGGCCAAGAATGTGCAGCTCTGTGCCCTTTGTGACCACGTGTGTACCATGAGGCGACAGCTAAGGGATCAATTCTCTGACTCTGGAACAGAGATCGATGCACTGGCTTTCGGATGCTGTTGACTCCAGCTTTACAGACAAATTATGCGGGTGGCAGGTCTCTGTTTACATCTAAGTATGGGGAAAGGAATTATGGAATTCCCCACAGCAGAAAAAATTAGGGTAAGTGTTAGGAAGACATTCTTGGCTAAGCCAATAGCAAAATGCAATTCCAAATAAGATACCGATATATCTCCTAGAGTACAATTGTCCATCAGACGGGGGATGGAGAAAACAACTCTGAGGATGCCCTTTTGCCTTGTGCTATTGTGATATTTTAAAGCAGAGTAAATAAAACTTGGGATAAAGTTCACTTAACACAAAACAGCAGTTATTGATAAATTGCCTCTTTTTCCATGGTTGATTTTGTACAGCCCAAATCGAATTCAAGAGAAAAGGACCCTGGGAGATGTATGGATGGACCCAAGCCCTGACATAGCTGAAGAACCGATGGCATAGTGTAGGCGTCTCCTGGATTAGAGGAATTTGAGGAACAAGTGCTCCTATGAGCCTAGTTTGATCTGAAGATCACATCTCATTATTGCTGTGGACCAATATGACAATATGGTGCCAGAAATGCTTGTGAGGGCACATTTTAGTCCATTTATACTCCTTATGTTAAACGTAAACAATGCTTTAAGCAAGGTTGCTAACTTTCTTGAATGGGGTACGAATTTGCTTAAAAAGACACGTTTAAAGACATAACTACAATTTCTGATTTTTTTTTCTTAAAACCAGCTTTCTTTCTTCAGATGTTAGAATCACTCTTCCCAACATCTCTCACCCATCCCAAATCCTGTTGCGTAACGCTAATGACTTATGATTTCCATAAGTCTTCCAAGACTCATGTCTTAGGGGTGTGCCCAGGGGTGTTGGTGCAGATTTCTTACTTTCTGTGAGCCAGCAGCAAGCGCTCCCAGCAGATCTACCTCTACAAAGAAGCAGATGCCAAGACCTCGCACCTCTTGCCCCTCAGGCTGAGCCTGCTAGCTCGGTGCCATCTGTCCACACTGCTGCAGAGAGAACGCTCGGGGTAATTGCTCTTGCAGTCTGGTTACGCGCTGGCACTTTACAACGGTACGAGAAACTGAGCAAAGAACAAGTGATCCTTTAAAAACTTCTTTAATTTCACTAAACTTCCTTACAGTACAGGTATGGAAACTTCTCAGAGGCTTTTTGGAAGGAAGAAAAGATTCTAACTTCATGAAATGTGTCAGAAAACAAAGCAAAGGTGATGCCTACATTGCGGAAAATAAGCTGTGAGCATTGATTTTGCCGTTTAGGATCTGCATTGCTGATTGAAGAAATGAAAAGCCACTGGACCCAGTAAGATGTTGGGTCTTTCTGTTTTCCTCTGCTCCTCTCCCCAGATCCTCTGACATCTTGTCCAACATGCAACATACAAATCTGACTGGACTTCCAGGCCCCATGGAATGGCCACCTCCTCCCACCTCTTCCTGAACTCTCCCAGTTAGAAGTCACGACTGCTCCTTTTGAACTCCGAGAGCTCTCTGTCTGCACTTTCTGTTTTGCTTCAGAATTAGCGTTTGCAACTCCTGTTTTAGAGGATTTGCTCCTTGACGCTGTGGTCTGGACCATGTTTGATTCATTTTGTAACTTCTCAGTTCCCACGTCCTCAGTGAAATACCGGTAAAACAATTTCATAGGACTGTGACATCCTATTTGTGGATGTCCTTTAAGTAAACTGTTGAAGAAAAGCAAAAGGGAAAAGAAATTATCTCACATTAACAGGGTCCCACTTGCCAAGAGGATGTTCCGTTTTCTTTGGTTCAGAAAAATTTGTCTTAGCCTAAGAGCAAGAGTATGTTTTCTTTCTTGGGCAAAGTATGTGCACGGCTGCTGCACCGACAGCTCAGAGAGGTGCTGGCTCCCTGCTGAGAGCCGGCAGGCGGGACAGGGCGAGCAAGCCGGGAGCAATTACACAGCTGGGTGCAGAGACCGGCCATCTGCCCCCTGCCCCACATGGGCGTGATATGTCACTAGTCCAGCCACACTGGAGAGAGCTGATTTGGGTCAAATAACATTGCAGTCCCCAGACTGGAAACACTAACCAGAAGGCTGTGGTATTTTAAAATATCAGCACCACGTCTGGTAAATGATTAAACTTCCAGAACACAGAGTGTCCTTCTTCACGGCTACTCCAATACAGACCCTTTATATTCAAACCATTTCGCATTAAACAGTAAATAGAAAAGAACGTGGCACAGGCAAAAAACAAAAACAAGCAAGCAAAACCCAAAACAGACCCTTACAGAGAGGAAAGGGAGAGAGGGGAAAGATTAAAAATAAAATAAAATAAAAAAAGAGCTTCAAGCAGATGGGTGGAGCCTGACACCCGCCACCACCCGAAACTCACTCCTCTGACCCCGTCTGTGCCCATTTCTGTCTCTGGAAGCTGTGTTTAATGAGAACAAGATTCCTTTTTATGATAATATGTGATTCATGGTGTGGCTTTGACGGCTTCCTATGTCCGGTTCCCATCTGGGGAAGGGGAATAGTAAAACCTGCCATGCACCGATGTCACAGAGGTGGAAGACTGGCTCTAGCTCAGGGTCAAAGGGACATTAACTCTTCCCAGACTCAAGGTGCAGTTAAGCCAGTTACTTATTAGTACTTAATGGCATCCTGTCAACCCGACAGCTTTCCAAAATAGAAAATGCACTCCGGAGAAAATCCTCCTCGCTCAGTTTTAGTTGAGAGAAACATCTTTCTGGAAAGTTCCATTTCCGCTGAGATGCAGCCAAGCGCTCACCCTGGCTGCGGAAGGCTGCCCCATTATTTGTAGAGGCCTTAAGTTAATATGTTACTTGGGTAGCAAGTGATATTCAGAGTATGAGGTCATGATGTATTGTTTCCATTAGTTAATTTACCGGAGGTTCATAATAAAGTCATTGATTAGTTAATTGGTGCTCACTCAGTGACCCAAAAGAATAGGTGCTGCTTCTGCAAAGTCCAACTTAGGTCCCAGAACGTAAACAGCACACGGATGAAATCTGAGCCAAACTGATGCCCTCAGTCTCGGGGAGTGGGGACTGCTGTGGACGTGATGTTTTCCGCCTCAGCAGCTTCACGACAGGTGTTCGGCGCTCGGGCCCCAGCTGTGACGCCGTCTAAGCCAGTAGAAAGCAAAGCCTGGCTTCTCCCGGGAGGCCTGTTGGAGAACGCTCAGGCTGGGTGGCGCTAAGGCCGAGTGAGCACCAGTTTGCAATATGTCACTGCTGTAACGATTGCAACAACCCGTTTGTCTGTACAAGTGTCTCCTGTTGTTATTGGGTCTTTAACCCTAACCGTAACAACGTGTTCCCAGGTACGTAACTGCGCTAGCAGGACTGAACATCCCACTGTGGAAGAAAATACTCACGGGTCATGCCTTATTAGCTCCTAAGTAAAGCTCCAATCCTATTAACCCAGTCCCAGTGCTTAGAATTACCCAAGGTGTTGTAAAGAGGGTGGAGGCAAGGCTGGGAAATCCACAATCAATAAAACAGAAATTGGACAAGGAACAGCACACGCAGATCTTGCCAGAATAAGCCCTAAGGTCAAAGTCCAGTTGCCTTTGTTTGAAGAATTAAAAAGCAAAAATACACCTAAAAAAAGGGGGGGGGGAGAAGGGCCGGGCGCGATGGCTCACACCTGTAATCCTAGCACTCTGGGAGGCCGAGGTGGGAGGATCATTTGAGCTCAGGATTTCGAGACCAGCCTGAGCAACAGCGAGACCCCGTCTCTACTAAAAATAGAAAGAAAGTAGTCAAACAACTAAAAATATACAGAAAAAATTAGCCGGGCATGGTGGCGCGTGCCTGTAGTGCCCAGCTACTCAGGAGGCTGAGGCAGTAGGATTGCTTGAGCCCAGGAGTTTGAGGTTTCTGTGAACTAGGCTGACGCCACGGCACTCTAGCCTGAGCAACAGAGACTCTGTCCCCCGCCCCCCACAAAAAAAGGGAAAAAACAGATGAAACTGCCAAACTGGGATCTCAAACACACTCAGCCTTACTCCATTCCAATCCCAAATTGGCAATTGTCCCCAGATTTTTTTTCAAAACTTTAACCAAGATTGGTGACTGTAAGCCAAGCTTTTAACAAAGGCTCTTTTCATCTGGATTTGGTTGACATTGTACAAAAACATACAGGAATGGTATCTGGCAAATTGGCAACATACATTTAATAATCAACTTACCAGAAAATAGTCTGGTAATTGTTAAATTCTTCATTACCTAGAATGAGAGGGAACAGCCTAAGGTTGTAATTGTATCTTTGCTTCCTTGGATAAGGTTAACTAGACATTTTCAGTTATGGAGGAGGTACATAGATTAAATGGCAATGTAATTTAATATTTTTTCTTGTATTATGTAACAAGGCAAAGCCTTTTGGAGTCAGTGACTCTTTCCTTGTTCTTTAACTTTCTGTGTTCCAACTTCCTGGAACAGAAAACAGATTGTGGAGGAACAGCATGATGTTGATCACATAGCCTCTTTGAACTTCAGTGTTTCCAACTCAAAAAAAACAAAAATGAGGCAATTCCAAATCCTTTCTAGTCCTTTATTTTTAAAGTTCTCCAAGCATCATCTTTAAAGGCAATGGCAGCAGAGAAGCAAAGAGGCAAATTCTCAAAGACAGAAACCAATTCCTTGTCCTAAATTCTCCTTTCTCAAATCACAACTTATGCATCTGCTTTGATATTTGACTCATAACAGAGGTTCCCACTTGTGATTTCAGGGTCAGCTAAGAAGTTTTGAAGGAATATGAGGGGTAAACAGATACAGGAGACTGTTCACACTGAGAAGGATGACCTCACCTTAGGAGATAATGGTTTAAAACAAGGGACCTCTCATTTAAACAGTATTGCAAATGTTTTAATTTTTTTCCCCTAGAAATATCTTTTCTTTTTACTGGCAAAACAAGAAGTGGTGCTAAAGCTTGTAGAGAAGGGAAGGGAGAGGAAAAGTTGTTGGGGTCTAAGCTTTAAGGTGGAGGGTTAGTTTTGAATCTACTCACTGGCTTAATGATAACTGTCAGAAACATACAGAGAATAGTAAGACATCTAGCCTGAAGTATACAAGGAGTTAATAATCTCGCTTTTTAATCTCATCTCTCCCAGAAAGGTGAGAAGTTTAATTCCAGACCTGGATGCTGAGGCATAGCAGAGATGTTTGATTCTGAGATGAAAAATATCTACATTATTAATATTAAAAATTTGTATTTAATATTACCCTTTTTAATATTAAAATTTGTATCTCTGGCTGCTTTTGAAGAATTGGAAGATCTGTGCCCTATATTTTTATTTTATTTTATTTTTTGAGATAGGGTCTCTCTCCGTTGCCTGGGCTAGAGGGCAGTGGCGTCAGCCTAGCTCACAGCAACCTCAAACTCCTGGGCTCAGGGGATTCTCCTGCCTCAGCCTCCCGAGTAGCTGGGAATACAGGCATGTGCCACCATTCCTGGCTAATTTTTTCTATACATTTTTAGTTGTCCAATTAATTTCTTTCTATTTTTAGTAGACACAGGGTCTCGCTGTTGCTCAGGCTGGTCTCGAACTCCTGAGCTCAAACAATCCGCCCGCCTCGGCCTCCCAGAGAGCTAGGATTTCAGGCGTGAGCCATCGCGCCCGGCCTGTTCTCTCTTTTCTCTGGGGTCAATGTTCTGTCTCTTCCTCTTACTTTCTTTCTACATCAATGGTGTCCTCTGAAATGTCCAGTGCTCTTCCATGTCCATTTATGCCTTAAGATGAAGAACTAGATCAATTAATACCACATAGATAGCCAGTATGGATTTATTCTTAGCTGAGGAAGGCGTCACTGGCAACTGATTCCTCTGTTCTGTATTAAGTCTTTAATTACCCTTCTGATTGTTGAAGGAAGAGTCTCCTCCTCTCTGTAATTGGTGCCACTGAGCTTGGGGTTTCTCTCCAGCCACTCTTATCCTCCTCATAGTATTTTTCCATTCACATGCTGGGCTGTGGTTTCCTCGATTCTTGTCAATTTAATCTCATCTGCTTTCTATCTTCCAAAAAGTCCTCATAATTTCAGGACTTCTCAATGTCACCTCTGTTCTCGCTGTGCTCTCGTGAATTTCGTCTTAAAAGATTTCTCTTTCCTATCACTTAAAAGGATTTGGGGTGAAGCAGGCGGTGTGGGGTGGCAGACATGTGTGCTCACTCCACCATCTGACTCACTCACTCACCGTTTCTCATGTGAAACATTTTCTGGAGGAATCTCTTGTCTATTCTAGTTTTAGGAAAGAAGTTATTTCCCACCAGCAAATTTCATAACTAATTAAAGCTTGTCTCTACAAAAATAAAAGCTTTAACGATTTAACCACTTTGATGTAAATAGCATTTTAAAATACATTATTCATTTGTTTGGTTTCTTAAGTGGAGGAGATCCAACATAATGAGCCATGAATTCACACAGGATCTTCATCACAAAATGTTCTACTTTCTGGGTGGTAATAGAATGAACTTGGTCCCTCTGTTCCTTTGGCCACATCAAGAAATTTTTCTGCTCTTAGTTTGAGGACTTCAAACCTTTGTTCTTTTTGAAATTTCCACTGCTAATTTTCTGTGGAATGGGAAATCACATGGCTCAGCATATCACACAAGTATATGCCATTAAGACTGAGGGCTAAAGGAAAAAGAATATGGCTTGGAGAAGTGTCTTTTTGTAAACTCTTTGAGGCATGCAAAGGCTTTTTGCTTACTTCTAGACCTTGGGTTTTTCTTCAAGTAGAATAGTGTTTACTAGGAGGCTAACTCTGACAAATAGGGCTACTTTTGTACTCACAGCCTGGTCATTAAGCAAAAAGACGTATATATAAACAAATACATATGCGCAAACCATTATTTGTATATACATAAACACACATACGTATTTTCTCTCAGATATATAGTTATTTGTGGCTTACTGGTAGGGATTTGAGAAATGTGTCATTAGACAATTGCTTCTTTGCGTTAACATCCTAAATGGGTCAGCCTACTCCAAACCTAGGCTATATGGTACAGCCTATTTGCTCCTGGGCTACAAACCTGTACAGCATGTTACTGTACTGAATTCTATAGGCAATTGTAACACAATGGTAAGTATTTGTGTATCTAAACATGATTAAACATATAAAAGATACAATAAAAATACAACATTAAAGATAAAAAATGGTACACCTATGTGGGGCACGAATCCTGAATGGAGCTTGCAGGACTGGGAATCGCTCTGGGTGAGTCAGTGAGGAGTGGGTGGTGAGTGAAAGTGAAGGCCTAGGACGTTACTATACACGACTGTAGACTTTATAAACACTGCCACTTAGGCAACACTAAATTTATTTTAAAAAATTTTTTTTCCTTCAATAATAAATTAGCTTACTGTAACATTTTGATTTTATAAACTTTTAAATGTTTTTAACTTTTCGATTCTTTTGTAACAACACTTAGCCTAAAACACAAACACATTGTACAGCTGTACAAGAATATTTCCCTTTTTTACATCCTGATTCTATACACTTTTTTCTGTTTTAAAAGCAAGAATGGAGAGAGGCTATGAAATATTTTGGGTAACCGAAAATCATTGAGTGTGCCTGCAGTTTGGAGGACAGGGTGAGAACAGAGAACGTGCTGAGCAGTCACAGGGCGGCCTCACCAGGAAGGGCCCCAAATGCCACGCTAAGGAGTGTGGACTTCAGATGTGGGGTGATGGGAGCACTTACGTGACTTTAAGCAGGGGGAGTGTCGAGTAGATTTGTGCTTTAACAGGATCACTTAAATGCAGAGAACTGATTGGAAAGGGGCAAACCCAGAAACAAGATTGACCAGGCCAGAGGGCTGGTGCAGTCGTCCAGGCCCGTGATGAGGTGGCCCAAGGGGACTGGAGACCAGTCATCAGGTTCCACAGTTGCTGCGGAAGCATAATCTACAGAGCGCAGCAGTTCAACACTCAAGGAGGCATTGAGGTGGAGAAGGAGGGGCCTGTGAGGCTTCGGGGTTTCTGGCTGAGGAAGCTGAGTCACCATAGTGCCATTCATGGAAATGGAACCTGAGAAGAAGCAGTTCCATGGGAAAGTAGCAAATCCGGTTGCATAACGAAAGCCTGTGGGATCCAGAAGACAGTGCAGGAGTCAGGAGAGAGCTGGGCGGAAGACATAAGCACATGGATGGTCACCGAAGCTGTGGGAATTAGAGGAAACCACCTGTGGGAGCACACAGGGAAGAAAATATGACAAAGTGAAGGTTGGTCTGTACCGTTAATGGCCACAAACGGCTCAAGTAAGGACTGAAAAATAGCCATTGGGTTTAGTAGCAGCGAGGTCTCTGATGACACTGGAGGCACAGCCTTAGAAGGAGACAGCACATGGGGGACAAGCAGTAGCCGTAAGGTGAGGCCATGGGGACGGAGTGCGGACGACTCCCAGAAAGCACGATTGCAAAGGAAGGAAGAGATAATGACCTGTCCAGTGAGGATAGTGGAGTGACTGAAAAAAAATTTCTTCTTAAAGACAAATGTGCCTGGAACACGTTTAAATACTGATAAAAATAGACTAGAGCATTGAGAGAAACTGAATGTGGTTATTTTAAATTTGTGAATTCAAGAGCTATAATGTAACACGTTAGCCAGATAGATTTTTTTTTCACTTTAGTAAAAGTTTGATTATAACAATAGGTACCATTTATTGTACCTACTATGTGCCAAGTACTGTATTGGGCACTTTGTATCTCTATTGCCTTTAATCCTTTCAACAACGCTAGGAGATGGGCATTACTGTCATCACTCTACAGATGAGAAAGTGAAGACGTTATGTGTCTTACACCGCCAGTAAATAGTAGATTTTCAGTTCAAATTCCAATTGATTTCCAAATTCACATTCCTTACGCAGCATGACCTCTCCATCTCTCTGACTATATTTGCTATTAGGTAGCAGGGTCCTAATGGGCATCGGAATGCACGTTTTGAATGGGCTAGAAGGTATGGAGAGGATGCAAAGGTCCAAAACAAGCCTTTATCAGGCATAAATCTTGGTAGAGGACTCTGAGCAAGGACCCAGCACAAGAGGATATGTAGGGCAAAGGAAGACAGGTAGAATGATAATATGATGTTAGCAGCACCCCAAACTGCTGTGTAAGGGAGCAGAGTCCAGCAAAGTGGGAGGAAGTAGAAGAGGAACCCAAGCCCTAGGCTGGCCCACACAGCACTATTGAAAGGGGAGACCTGCTAATTGTCCTACTGATTTTACACACCTGGAGAGAGTAAATGCCACTGATGTGCTAAAGACTCCCACCTTTTGCTACTATGCTCTATGTAACACATATTCAACTACTTACTTGAAATCTCCACCCTTGATTTTTCCCTGAAGCTGTTATTCCCCTGAGCTTCCTAGTTTCAGTAAATAATTCCACCTTCTACCCAACTGTTCTAGCCTGGAAGTCATACTTGACTCCTCATTCCCACTCATTCCACATAATAGTCATCTGTTGCTGCACAAGGATACTACTAGAAACTTGGAGGCCTGAGAGACACTTCTGATCTCAGACTATCTGTGGATCAGGAACATAAGCACAGCTTCCTCTGCTTTAGGGTCCTCACAAGGCTGCAATCAAGGAGCTGCCCAAGGCTGTGGTCTCATCTGAGGCTCAACTGGGGAAAGACCCAATTCCCCATGGTTATTGGCAGGATTCAGCTCTTTGTGGATTATTGGAGTGAGGGCTTCAGCTCCTAGCTGGCTGCTGTCTAGACACCATTCCTTGCCAGTAGGGTGTCTTTGTATGGCAGCTTACTTCATCAAACCCAGAAAGGGTGAAATTACATTCTTATGTAATGTAATCATGGAAGTACCATCCCATCCCTGTTTCCATGTTCCACTGGTTAGAGGTCAGTTGCAAGCCCCACCCATATTCAAAGAGAGGGGACTTCACAGGGGCATAAATATCAGAGGTGGGGGTAAATGGGGATGTCCTACTGTCTGTCTACCACTCACCATCACCCAGTTCATTGCTAAGTTTTGTGAACCCCACTTCCATAATGCCCCCTGCATTTGTCCACATCTCTCCACCATCACCACCACCATCCCAGATCCAGGGACTATCTCCCACTGGGCTGTTCCCTGGTCTCCTTGGTTTCATTCTTTCCTCCCTAAAGTCCATTCTACACACATAGACTATTATATAATTTCTCTTCTGTGCTTTGAAAACCCTCCATAAGGTTCCCACTGATGACCAAATAAAATCCAAACTCCAGCAAGACCTGACATGACCTAGCCTGTTCCCTACTGACTGCATCTCATGTCACGTTCCACTGCTCTACATACAGGTGTCCAGGCCTCTTATGTGCCTCAAACTCCTTGAGTCTATTCCTGCTTTTTAGAATTTATACTTAACGTTTTCTCTGCCTGAAATGTTCTTTTCCCAGGTCTTTGCAAAGCCACCTCTCCCTTGTCATTCAGATCCTGGCTCAAGTGACCTACCTTGGAGAGGCTTGCCCTGCCAAGGAGAAAGAGAGGAACTGTGGATGATTCTCAGTAAACCACCCAAGCTTTCCCTATCACTTACTGCTTTACTTTTATTAAAGCCCTTATTATTCACTGTCATTTTCTTATTTATTTATTAACTGTCTTTTACTAGAGTTTAAGCTCTATTGAGAGCAAAATTCCTGACTTTCTTGTTTTCCACTCTATATTTCCATCATCTAGAATCAGGCTTGATATCTAACAGGCACTAGGTAACTATTGCTGCAGGAATGAATAAATGAACATATCATGAACTTAACGAATGAATGAATCAAATTAAACATTCTGACCTATCTTTAGATGTCTGCACAACATTAATAATTAAAAAACCAGAGCCCTTTTGGATGTCCTGACTGTGGTGCCTTGGAGAGCCAGCCTAACAAAGTTTCCACCACCATTATTATTTTAGGAAGATTTTATAAGCCATACATTGATCACCATTCACTTTGTATGCACCCGAGATTCATTTTGTAGTACAAAAGGAACAAAATGCCTTCCTGGGACAGAAACGTCTCCATGGATGTCACTGCCAAGGTCTTTAGGGTGCCAAATTAACTCATGCACAGAGAAAGCGTCTCTATCATGCCTGCAGGGACTGAGCAGCGAGAAGATAATATTGGTGTTCCCAGGCCATGGCCATTCTGTGGCAGCATAGGTGGTTTCTACTTCTGTGGCTCAGTCTTTCATAGGCTTGCACCAAATGGAAATAAAGCAATTCATTGAGAAATGACGGCATGCCAGAGATGCAATGGAGGCCAAGGAAATTAGGAAGATTCCAAGTTGCTCTTTTGGTTTGTTGTATTTCTCATTCTGATCAGGCCACGTGATTGACATCTGTTAAACACTCCTTTGTGTTTGGGTGCTGATGTCTTACTCATATAGAATTTTAAAACAAAAGTGAATGATGATTATTACCTCCTTGTGTATACCAGTTGGCTTAAGGATTTTTCTAAAGTGAATGTATGTCCATTAGCAGCTTTTGTTTGGGGCATAGAACCACCAGCTCTAATTTTTCAGCTAGTGGGAAGATTTGGCACTATTTTCTGCTGTTTTTTAAACCAGTACCTACAAGGATATAATAAGAAAATGAAAAAAAAAATGAGGAGATACACCTTTTTTATCAATGTATCCTTCAAGGTATAGTCAGGAAAATAAAGCCCAGACCAAAGAATTCAATGGAAGGAATTTAATACAGGGAACTAGTTAGGAAAGTGCTGGAAGAGCTAAAATGGCCAACAGGGGGCAGTGAATGAACACGGAGATCAGCAATGGTTAGTGGTCGGCCACCACCACACAGGAAGGATGTTATCAGTTGAATTATATCCTCCCAAAAAGAAATGTTGAAGTCCTAACCCTATAAGCTCAGATTGTGACCTTATTTGGAGATAGGGTCATTGCAAATGTATTTAGTTAAGTTAAAATGAGGTCAGATTGAAGTAGTGGGCCCCTAATCTGGTATGATCAGTGTCCTTGGAAGAGGAAAAGAGACACAGAGACAGATGCTGGCGGAAGACGGCCACGTGATGACAGAGACAGAGGTTGGAATAATGCAGCTGCAGACCAAAGACCACCAAAAGCTAGGAAAAGGTAAGGAAGGATTCTACCCCAGGTCTCAGAGGGAGTGTGGCCCTGCTGACACCTTGATCTTGGACTTCCAGCCTCCAGAACTGTTAGACAATAAGTTTCTGTAGTTTTAAGCCACACAGTTGTGGTACTTTGTTAGACCAGCCTTAAGAAACTAGTATGGAGGGTGTACCGAGAGCCCAAGCTCGGGGCCACCCAGGGGAGATGGACTTATGAGGTGGCTCAGACACAGGCCAGGACCTGGTGGGTTCTGGAGCACAGAGGAGATTCAGCCATTGCTGGAGGAGCCTCTAAAGTGGGAGAAGGGCTGGGGGAGGGTAGAAATACCTGGCTTCTCCTTTCCTCCCATCCTCCTAACTCCTGCCAATGCCTCTTCTTCCAAACCTAGTAAGAAACCAGTTTGTATGTGAGCCTGCAAAAATGTAGTTTTCAGGGACAGTGTGAGGAATAGATCTGAGTAAAAAAAGACAAAGACTGGCACTATAAGGAACTCTCATGTTTGGCTGGCATGTGTCCCAGATGTTCTACTCTCTATGAGCAAGTCAGGAAATATGGGCTATCAAATACTGCACTTACCTTAAACGTAGGATTGTTGAGATTGTTTAAAGTGAAAAAGATCTGAAACACAAAGGCAAAATGTTAAAATCCACCATGGCTTAATTATTAAAAGTGTTTGTCAAATGACCTGATTGGAAAAAAAAAACAAAACTGCCACGGATTGAATTTTGGATGATTTGGACATTTGGGTTTTGGACAGAAAAAATATCACTTGTTCTACCTCATTATTTTGAAGAGAAGTTGAAACAATGGTATTGAGTATTGTTATGAAGAAACAGAAAATGTAGGACTGAAAACCTACCAAAAAAAAAAAAAATTAAAAACACACAGAGGGAGAGAAGCTCTCTTTTACCCAGATAAAATCTACTACCCAAATCAAGAAGGAAATGACTATCATGACCTCTGTGTGACTCCTCAGACCTAATGTCCACAGTAAAAATTAAATCAATATTTATACAGTGGTTATTTACAAGAGGATTTGAAACACTTGCGGATTAAAACAAATTCATATACTCAAAATAAATATTCCTACCATTCTTTAAAGGAAAGCAGTATTTGGTAATGAACTTGAGATAAAGTTTTCTTTTATATAAAATAGAAAATAAAAGATATACATATATTTATGTATAATATTTTAATATTTGTGATAAAAGAAGGCATATAGATTTAGTTGCAGAAACAAAACACTTCTTGGACCACAAAATTTATCAGATTAGTCCTTGCACAGATGATGGTGGGCAACGTCTTTAATCAATACCTTATGCTAGCCACTAATAAAAAAAAGAGCACTATATTAAATCACTCATCAAAAGTAACATTCTGCAAAGGACTGGGATAATGTGGTCCTTGCTTTCCAGTGTTCTGCATTAGTATAGAAATAGAAGGTAAGAAATCACATGCTGAATAACTAACATGGACTAAGCAAACACAAGGGCTCGTGAGGAAGCCTTCAACATGCGTGGGACGTTAGCAAATCATGGTCCTAACCTGACATGTATAACCATCTGGCCTCGCTGATGGAAGTGAGGGCTAGAGGTTAGCATAAATATGATATTCAGTTGGAGGAGGTTGAGATAGTCAAACAAATCCATCAGCAGCATGTTCAAACCATGACAAACATGAAATGATAAACATAACTGAAACCCATGGCAAGGGCTCAGAAAAGCCCACACACTCACCTGGGAGCACGGCTCACACAGCACAGCAGACCTGGGCATGGCACAGGACACAGCGGGACACATAAATCCCTTCGTGTCTATATTGCTTCATTGTAAAATAACGGAAGGAAGAAAAAGACAACCCAAACTGGCAGTGGCTCTCAGGAATGGAGTGTCAGGAATAGATACACGAGCAGAACCTTCAAATAGATCATGAATCAAAGAGGAGGAGAAAAAAGAAATGTGGGTTGCAAATACAAAATTAGCATGAACCAAGGGAACAGACTCTGTCTTTCTGTATAGTGAGGAAGATAACAGTGTCCTCTGGGAAATGCCATGAACATTTTCTTACAATGCCTCACAATGCCCCAAGGCTTCATACTAAACGGTGTGTTTGCACGACAGTTAGTGGGCAAAAAGAGGCTAAGTGCCTGGCCCCAACAGCCCAGTACATCAGAGTAGAGCTAAGACTGGCCTCATCCCCGGAGTTTTGAGGACTTTGATCACTTAAGTGAATCATGCTGCAGCTCTCAAGAGGTCCAGAGCTTTCCAGATGACTTGGCTTCCTCCAGGTCCAATGCACATCACCGACTTAATGAGCATGATATGGAAATGCAAAGAGACTACCTGTGTATAGTACCTACCCCCCAGGGTCCCTGTATGACCAGAGTCCCTCTCAATTTTTATTGCTGAAAGACGGAAAAGGAAGATCTGACACAAAAATCAGGTTGGGCAGAGTACTATCTATGTACAGTACTTTAGAAAATAAAATTCCTAGTGTTTAATAACCAAATGTCTTACTGTTTGTCTCCTTAGAAAACATTTTAGTGTGAAAGTTACGTTAATGATATTCTGGTGATTCTTATATATAACAATGCATCCTGATTGCCATCTCTTAAGGAACACAGATGCCAAGGCATCTCTCTAGGGGTGGCGTGCTCATCATTTAACTCAAAGGATAGCACACCTTGTTTATGATTCCCAAAGGGAATAAAACAAATGCATCCTAAAGGTAAAATAACGAAACCTGATGACAAAACACTGTCATAAAATAAAGGCAATATTAACCATGCATTGGGTTGGAGGTGAAATAAAGTTTGAGCAAAGACAAGAATGTTTATTGACTATGTAGAAGGGAGTCCAGTGGAAAATGGTCACTCGTTTTCAGTACGTCAGGGAATTCCATTAGAAAAATCACTCCTAGCGCATTGCTGTTCCGCCACAGCTGTGACCACTAAGTATGCAATAATTAATAATTATCGCTGCGGGGCTGATGAGAACGCTGATGAGTCCAACCAAGTGCGAGTCTCACCTTGTTATCAGGTTCTGCCCTGTCCACTGTATAATCTGACCAACCTTTCCACTTCACTATGTTTTTTTTTTTCCTTATAAACACAAAAGGATGTTACATTTCTTTCATCTCTACACCCAAGGAATGTTATTATCATAATGCTCAGAAAATCGTTGTGGTTATTTGAAAACAGAACAATGTAAGCAATAAGAATACTTTTTAAACTATTAAAAATAAACTACTTAACTACTTAACCACATAAAGGTAAATTATTTCAAGTGATTTTCAAATACAGTAACTTGACTGTTTATTCCTAATGGGCTATACCCTCATGGCAAAAACAAAACTCCAAAGAAATTTAAAACTGTAGTCAGTATTTATATTGTTACTAATGATTTTGGTATTATTTTTCTGAAATGACAATATGTAAGATAAAATAAGCAAGCGATTATGCTAATGTCACTAGAACCAAGATTTTCAGGATAAATGATTAGAGTTATGAATAGAAAATCAAAAAGCAGTCTCTCTCTAACATCTATTTCAATTGTCTATATCATTATGCTCGTGAGGTTTTTTTCTTGTTTTAAAAAATGCTTATGTTATAGCCTTGTCCACTGACGGGGCCAAAGAAACATACCCAGGAGCAGCGAGCATGCCTAGTGCTTAGACTGTGGATTCTAAGTACTATTTCCCATGAAAAGGCTCTTTGGAGAAACGACTGCTTCAGATCTGGCCCAGGAAAGAGACAAGATGGCCTGGAACATCTTACACAAGAAAATAAGAGAAATCTATTAAAGATCACTAAGGTCATGTCAAAAGGGCTTAGGAGCCAACTTGAAGAGACTCCCACTCACCAAAGATGGGACATCTTATTCTCAAAAAGAACAACAACTGCAAAGAATTTGCAGCCATCAAATATTATACCATTTATGAGTTCAAAATGATACTGAAAAAAAGGGAAAAAACGCCACCATTTGTCATTTCATCACTGTTGGCAGATGCTAGAGAACTAACTCGCTATTCTAAAAACTGGAAGAGAGTTAAGCATTATTCTGCTTTTCCTTTACAAACTGTGCTTAAGGGTAATGACATAGCTCATGAAGGAAAGTGTTTCTTTATAGCAGTACTCCAGAGTAAATGGGAAAGGACTAATATAACGACATCATTTCAGAATCCCTAGTGAAATAATGGACGTTGGCAGTGATCATCAATGACTGCGAAAGCCGTTAGATGACAACTGATGGGGAACTTTAAAATGATGGAAAGACTGACAAGACTTGAGCCAGCAATCAATTTTAACATCACAGAAAGAGAGACAATCAGACATATGTGCATCCCCATGGAAGAGCATGTCTATGAAGCATTCCCGCCAAAAAATGGAAACTCAATCTGATAAAGCCACTAGATTTAATTGCTGGTTTTTGAGAAAATAGAAGAATGGGTTAAATAGCATCATGAAGATGCAATTAGTAAAATGTATTGGAAAAATGACCTGGTTTATTTAATCTCTTCAACAAATAAATTGGAAAGAAAAACAGAAAGAGGCGAAATCTATAGATCAAAAGAAACTCATCCACTTGCCATTTTCAACTCCTCCACGGAAACAAATGCAATGTGTATCTACTGATCTTGATTCAAATAAACCAACCATGAAGATATTTTGAGACAATCTTGGAAATTTGAATAGTGATTGAATATTTTATAACATTAAGAAAGTATTACTAATTTTAGGTTTGATATTTATCTTTTTTTTTTTTTTTTGAGATAGGGTCTTGCTTGTTGCCTGGGCTAAAGTGCAGTGATGTCATCATAGCTCACTGAAACCTCAGACTCCTCGGCTTACATAATCCTCCTGGCTCAGCCTCCTGAGTAGCTGGGACTAAACTACCATATCTGGGTAATTTTCCTATGTTTTGTAGAGATGGGGTCTTGCTCTTTCTTGGGCTGGTCTCGAACTCCTAGCCTCAAGCAATCCTCCCACCTTGGCTTCCCAAAGTGCTAGGATTATAGGTGTGAGCCATCTCACCCAGCAGATATTTATCTTTTGATTATGCTTTTAAAAGAGGCCTTAACTTTTGGAAATACATGGTAAAATATTTTCATGTGCAATAATGTGCCATCAAGGATTTGCTTAAAAATAACGTAGTTTGGGAAGGAAGTGCCAGAGGAATTATTTGTGCAACAAGATTGACTGTAAGTTAGTTATTACTGAAGCTAAGTGATAGACACATGAAGGTTCATTATAGTATTCCTTGATTTTGTATGTGTTTAAATAATTTTATATCAAAGAGTTGAAAATATAAGAGCTCTAGGAACTAACATTCTCTAAATGCTTAACTTTTGTTTCTAGAAGTTAAAAGTATATGCACATTATTCTGTTCATGTTCCTGTCCCATTGTCTAAGATTATTTTATATATTCCAAATGTTATCAAAGAAAATTTGGTAACACCTCCTTGGTCTCTTTAATGATTAAACAGTAGAACTGAACTCTCCATGGACCTAGTAAAGCCATAAATGAGACCATAAAGGAAAAGATAGGTTGGTATTGCCTTCGATTTGTGAACACAGCTTTTTAAGTAAGTACCGTCTTAAAATAACTTGCTTTGTGGATCACACTTGGGAAGTATAAAATGATGAAAGAACAATCCTTAAGCTACTACAACTGGGATAGGGGGGTGTTATAGTATACTATAGCAAGTGTCATTTAAAATCAATGACTCTTGCTGTATGGTAGAGGAGAGACTTTTTAGGTCTTTCTCAACTTGAAAGGTACTCTTTTTCTGCCTCCCTTACACATGGAGTGTCCCCTAGATGCCTTCCACCACCTCTATGTGGGGGAAGAGAAGAGAGTGAAGGTCCACCACTGTACAGGAGCAATACATGCTTGGGAGGTCCTGCAAGGCCAGTGTGGCTGGAGCACAGAGAACAAAGCAGGAGGGGCAGGAGATGAGGCTGACCAGAGAAGCAGGAGTCAGATCTCCTGGGAACCGTGGCCTGCAGGTAAGAGGTTTGGACTTTATCCGTTGTTGGTGCAATAGGAAGCCATTGTTGGTGTTTTAGATTGGCAAGTGCAGATTTGGCAAGACTTGCATTTTTTCAAGTTCACTTTGTCTGTACTAAGAAAACAGGATCAGAGAGGGACAGCAGGGAAATCATGTCAGGAATCTAATATTCTCACGAGGCATATGGTAGCCTGGTAAAGGTGGTGAAAATGGAGATACGAGATGTGTTTTGGAGGCAGAGTGAACAGGGCTTGTTGAGATATTGATTATGAAGAATCAGGGAGAAAGATTTCAAGGGTAAGTCCCAGATTTTGTGGCATGATCATCCAGAAGGAGGGATGTATACATAGTTAGATGAAGAGTGCAAGAAAAGAGACAGATTTGTGGTAGATCTAGAGTAAAGTTATGTGCATATTAAGTTTGAGATGCTAACTAGATACCCAAGTGACATCCAAGTGATGATGGCAAACAGAAATTAGAATGCGGGTTTGGGGTAAAGAGACATCAACATCGGGCATTTGCACAGGGTGGAGGGTGATATCCCATAGTGTTGACCAGACTAGAAAGTATCGAAAGACTGGGTGGAGTTACAGGGAGAGAGGCAACAGGAGTTAGAAGCCCACTAACCTAACAAGACCCACCATATTGAAGGTCCTAGATTGTGGCCCTCCGACTCCCAGCCACATGAGAGCCTAGACTGCCCCTCTGGTTGAGCCCTGCCATCCTCGAAAGACAGGAAGCTGTCTCAACTTTCCTAGGGAGCTTTCCTAGGATGAAGTGACCCCTCTGTCATCCTGGAGGTATGATCTTGACCTTTCAAGACAGGGCTGGGCCAGGGGAAAGCCAGAATTGAGGCAGAGTTTAGTAAGCTTTTTGGATAGTCTCCAGGGACCAGACAAATCTTTTGTCTTATTTAAGGAGGCCTGTTATCTAGGCAGTTATTGTGAAAAGCAGAAAATGATTTGTGGTACTACCCAGTAAACCTCAAAAATTGCTGGAAATCGTTAATCATATCAATGTGGGGGCGTGCTGGTGCCTTCTTCAGCAGGCACAGATGTAGCCCAGAAATTCCACACTGACACTCTCAGACAAATATTTTTTTAAGTTTGGGTTTGGTGGTAAAGCTGTAAACATGATCAGAGTCTCATGGGATGTCAGAATGGGAAAAGTAGTCCAAGGAAACACCTGTTTTTAATCTTTTGAGTAGTGCAGACCTCTCTGAATACATGATGATGGCTGTGGATCCTTGCCTCTGGAAAATAAAAATCACATACAGAAAAATCCACAGACAATTTTAAGGAGTTTGAAGAATCCCTGCTAGTCATGGATCCATTTGGGGCCGATAGGTTCCTGACCATGACTCCTTGGATGAGGAAGTTCCATAAGACGCAGTCCAACCAACACTGGAAGATGAACAAGGCATTTGGAGGATAAACAGCATCTGCCATGCATCATTTTCTGGGATATCCTCGATATGGACTAGGTCACAGGAAAGTCTGTTGACACGGAGCTCTTCTTGGAGCTCAGAGATCATTAGGGAAAGGGTCGTCATCAAGGATGGGCCCAAATGAAGGTAGTTTGGAAAGAAACAAATTAACCTTCTTTTTTCTTTACCAAAAATCTTAGGGTGCCCTGGGCAGGAAGGAAGAAGGAGAAGAACAGTAGAGCTCCCTAGTATTAATGATTTACAGACGACCTAAGGAGGATGATCATTTGGTAGGAATTCAGGCTTTGACTCTAATTAAATTCTTCTGCTCCCAATAGGACCTCTTTTGACCTGAGAACATTTTGCCGTAAGTGACATACCTGCAAGGACCCCATGGCACAGAAGCCGGGGGGTGGGGGAGGACCTAGGCAATGTTGTTGGTAAAGTCCGAAGTGAGGCCGAAGGGACAGTGGCTTCCTGCCGACGGTCATGTGCTGGGCTTAGCAATTGGAAGGACGGTGTTGGACATCCAGGAGGGAACCAAGATAAAAAATACAAGGCAAGGTAGGAAGGCTGCACTGTGGAAGAAAGGAGGCTTTTATGGAGATGCTATAGCCCTGCCTTTGGGTAAGGAGGGAGCCATTAAGAGCCCCAAGCCTACTTTGTCAGATCAGAGGAATAGAATTTTATTTTCTTCCCACCAAGACATGCCGGTAAACCCGTGATCTTATGCCAGGTGGAAAAGTGTGAAGAAGGTAATCTCTTTCTAAAGATTAGTTCTGAAAGCCTTTCACACACAGTGTCAGTGCTATAAGATGATCTTCGGTGGCTAAGCCATTGCAAGGCCTTTCTTCTGGTTGACTTTGCAGGTCAGCCTGCTCACAAGCTTTTCTGTGCATTTCCCAAGGAAGCAGTATTTTATAAGGACTCAAGTTATTTACAAATATTGTGCATATTCTTGCTATTTCTCAGTCCTTTAAGGGCCATACAGAACTAAAGCATGTATCACCTGCATTTTCACCAACAAACACGGATGTGCTCATTTTCCCTTGGGAGAAACACAACATGCAGCACAGGATGAGTTTTATTGAACTTTTAGAAAGCTAGTTCATTTTTAAAATAATATATATTGCTTTTAATAAATGAGCAAATGGGAACTCAGGCCCAAGGGGAAATGGGATTGTAAAGTTTAACTTCCTTAGGCGCCGTGAACTGCAGTTTTGCGTGGTTTCTGTGGTACAGGTGAGCGACTGTCACACCGTTTGACCTTATGTGTAAAACCGATGCAGGAAGATCTTTGTTCACTCTGTTTTATTAGTGAAATGAGTCCAGAGCTTCTTTCTTATACCAACTCCTGTGGAGTAAATACATACTGAATATAGTCCTTCCTCCTCTTAGGAATCCATTTAGGGTTTTGGAGAAAGGAGAGGTATCAGGATATCAGATATGGGTAGAAGCATCGGCTATAGTAGGTATTGCCTGGGGCTGTTGAAACTGATGGAGAAAAGGTGTCCTGGAGAAAAACCAAACATCATTTTATTTTATTGCCTGCAGAGACCCCTTCCTGAGAAAACCAGCCACGTCTGTGATTCCTGAAGTGGGTCGTTCCTCCGAGAGCCGCAGTGAAATGTATTCCCCGAGGCCTGGAGGGGGAGGTGAGAGGGAGAGGGCGCTGTCAGCGCACAGGCTTTGCCACTTAGAACTGCCCAGGGAGCAATTATAAAACGCACACCTGCAAATAACACGGGGATGGCCTGTGCTTACGAGTGCAGTAAGACGTGCAGCAGCCTCGGTGCTCGTGTCCCTTGCCCCGGAACCCTTCCATGTGGAACACTGTCTCACTTTGAGTGAAGGCCTTTCTGAAGTGCCCAGGGAGATCCATCTTCAAGCCCTTAGCCTAGGAACTTAGTCCACTGAGGACTGGGC
This sequence comes from Avahi laniger, assembly GCA_963575035.1. Classification (NCBI taxonomy): domain Eukaryota; kingdom Metazoa; phylum Chordata; class Mammalia; order Primates; family Indriidae; genus Avahi; species Avahi laniger. The sequence goes on from CAUYSK010092050.1 coordinate 72,969, forward strand.
ATCCACTTTAGGGACTGGAGATATTTAGAGGCAAGACCAACTGAGCATTTGAGTGTGAGTAAAAAAAACCAAACACTTAGATTTTCTGCTCATCTGGGATCACACTCTTACCTACAAGTCAGATTAGACAGTGAAACCTAATAAGAGACGCCATAACCGTTTTGTCAAATCACTGTGTTCTCAGCGAGGGAGAGAAAAAAGAGGATTTTTAAAAATTTCCCCCAGAAAATAAAAGGGGTTATTAGTTCTTCCCCAAGGCAAAATCCACGGCTTGTACAAAGCTGGTTGTTTCATGCCCACATTCATTAGCGCAGCTTTGGTGTCTGCTACATGGTAGGCACCGCACCATGTGCAGGGGGGACGCAGGGACGACACGGAACCGGTGAGACCACCGAGGCGTCCCGCAGGAATGTTCCTTAACCTGCACTTTGACAGGCCTCTCTTCTCTTCACTCCCCTAACCCCTGGCCTTTTATAGCACTGACGTTTTGAAATTCAAGAAACCTAATGCTCAAGGACGGAGGAAGTCAGGAGACAGTTTTGATCACCGTTTTGTCCTCCAGAACCAGTTCTGCTGAGAGCCATGCTAAGCCATTGTGATGGGAAACCTCCACTGGGAGCATGCTTGTCACAAGCAGTCTGAGAATCCACTTCAAAGGACGGACGCCCTCTGGGCAGTGCACGTTATGGGAACCTCGCGGTCCTGGGCACCGGGGTGTGCTGATGCCGTGGCTGCCTTTCCATTCTGCGGCCCATATGGTCGTGCAATTATCCTTCCCCACCACTCCTGGTCCGGGGTCGGTCTCCATTTCCCGACGCTGTCCCTGTTTCTCTCTCGCCGGACCTGATTCCTCGGACCCTCTGCCAGAGCCGGTCAGCTTTGAACAGGACCGGCTGCGCAGAAGAAAGGGGAGGATAAAAGTTAGAGAATTGCTGATTTCTTCAGAAGCCGTCCAAGTTCTCTTTGATTTCTTAAGAGAATTTCAGCAAATGCATACATTTGTTTTAAGCGTATTTTAAAAAAGGCTTCTTTTGTACATCAACATGTCATCCTCTAATCTCATTTTTGCCCCATGGCACAAGGCAAGGAACTGGAAAATGATTATTCAGCCATAAAATGGGAGAATGCAAGAGTGTACTCCCTTCACTCGTTAGCTTTTTTCTAGTTCATATTGTATTTTGAAGCCATCATAGGGTCTGTATGAATTTCAAGAAATGCATGAGACTTGGTCTCTATTATTTTTACTTACTTTGTTAAATATTCTGAAAAGAAAATATTGTACCATTCTGTAAATTTAGAAAATCGGATGAGAAATAATGCAAAAGTTCACCCTACATGCTCTGCCATTTCCAATTTAGCAGAATGCCTGCCAATCTTTTCATCTTTGCATATTTCATTTCCCACCACGTGTGAATTTGAACACCCTTTCTATATCTAATATTCAGAGTTGCTTTTCTGTGTGTTGCTTATTCATACCCTTTGCTCACTTTTCTACTGGGTTGTATGTCTTATATTCTACCTTTTTCTACATAAAAGTTTTAAAATATCATGTAAATATATCCAGCTTTCCTTAACAGCTTCTGGCTATCCTGCTTTGGTTAAGAATGTACTCCCAATTTTACGTGATTTTTTTGTGATGGTTTTTATTTAAATGTTTAACATTTCAATCTTTAGTTCCCCTGGAATTTAAACTTCCATATGATTTACGACAATTTTACTTTCCTTCAAATAGATAAGCCACTGTGACAGCATGTTAACTAAATGAATCAGCATTTTCCCACAGAATTGTAAAATTAGACTTGGTGTGTCTTATACTCTTTATATTGTAATCTAATAATCTATTATTAGATGATTACTCTAATATATTCTAGACTCTCCATCTAGCATACCTGTACTGTTTCACTGATCCGTGTTTCTGTCCCAAACCTATTGGCATGTTTATTTCATCAGATACTTCACCTAGTTCTACAAGTCCTTCCCCACTTTAAAAACAAACAACAACAAAAAAGTCTTCTATCAGAATGTATTTTCCCATTTAAACTTTAACATAATTTTATCTATTAATTTTAAAAAACACTGTTGAGATGTGCATTGTTTAGGATGTAGTTTCAGATGCTGAAATAATGAAAGACAAAGTAACTGACTTGAACGAGGTACGAGTTTTGGTTTTGTTTGCTTTTTACTTACAAAAAAGAAAAAAAGCCCAGAGTCTATGTGCTAACTTTATGATAGCAGATCCAGGTGACACCTTCATTTTTTTGTTTTAGCGTCTACTTGCTGCAAGATGGTGTGCTACTCGTCTGCATTCCAGTAGAAAAGGGAACACGAGCAAGGAGAGGTCACTCCCCACCTCTTTTTCAAGAGCGGAAGTTGCCCGTACCACTTCTCTTTGCATCTCTTCAGCCTGAACTTGATCACATGGGAACACCCAGTTGCAAGGGAAGCAAAGGAAGCTGGCAGACACAGCTGTATTACAAATAGCTGGGTGTTCTCACTGAGAAAGGGAGAGAGAATGGAGACTTGAGGATAAAACATTCCCTACCACAGAATTCTAACTGGAATCACATTAGCCATGTAATGTAAAATTGGAAGAATATACATTTTATGAGATCAAATTTTTGGATTTAAAAAACTTTATGCCTTCTCAGTGTTCAGTGTTATGGAAAGCATGTGTGTGTCCCCCTAAAATTCTTACGTTGAAACCCCACCTGACAATGCGCTGATATTAAGAGGCAGGGCCTTTGGGAGGTGATTAGGATTAAATGAGGTCATGAAGGTAGAGTCCCCATAATGGGATTAGTGCCCTTGTTAGAGTCCTGGGAGAGCTCGCTCTGCCCTGCTGGATGAGAAGGCAGCCACCTGCAGTCTGGAAGAGAGTCTTCGCCGAAGTTGACCATGCTGACAACCTGATCTCACCCTGCCAGCCTCTGGAACTGTAAGAAATAAATGTCTGTTGTGAAGCCACCCCGTATGCCATACTTTGTTATAGCAGCCCAAACAGACTAAGACATTCTGCTTTATTTCATTTCCTTTGTTATGATTTTATAATTACCTTTATTTGGGACCTTTACACCTTTCATATTAAATTTAGTCCTAGCTCTTGGAGGTATTTTGGAATTATTGAAAACAAAATAATTTTTTTTTCTATTTTCATATGCAGGTTTTTATTGCTAATATAAAGGATTTGTATTTTTATCTTGTACCCAGCCAATTTTCCAGTTTTTCTTTTTCATTAAAGCAGCTTTTAAAATAGAAACCTCTGGGTTTTCTAGGTATAAAATTACATTGTCAGTAAAAACAAATAGTTCTCCCCAATCACGGTTTCACTTTCCATAGTTGCAGTTGCCTGCAGTCAACTGCAGTCTGAAAATATTAAATGGAAAATTCCAGAAATAAATAATTCATAAGTTTTAAATTGGTTTTCAGTAGTAGCCCAATACTACATCACAATGCCTACATCATTCACCTCACTTCATCACATCACATGGGCATTTTATATCTCACATCACCACAAGAAGAATGGTAAGGACAATACAATAAGATATTTTGAGAAAGAGAGAGAGAGGCCACATTCACGTAACATTTATTACAGCATATTGTTAGTATTATTCTATTTTATTATTAGTTATTGTTAATTTTTTTTTTTTTTTTTTGGAGACAGAGTCTCGCTCTGTTGCCCGAGCTAGAGTGCTGTGGCATCAGCCTAGCTCACAGCAACCTCAAACTCCTGGGCTCAAGTGATCCTACTGCCTCAGCCTTCTGAAGAGCTGGGACTAAAGGCATGCGCCACCATGCCTGGCTAATTTTTTAATATATATATATATATATATATATATACAGCAAGAGCGGAAGTTGCACGTACCACTTCTCTTTGCATCTCTTCAGCCAGAACTTGATCACATGAGAACACCCAGTTGCAAGGGAAGCAAAGGAAGCTGGCAGACACAGCTGTATTACAAATAGCTGGGTGTTCTCACTAAGACAGGGAGAGAGAATATATATATATATATATATATATTTTTTTTTTTAGTTGTCCAGCTATTTCTTTGTATTTTTTTTAGTAGAGACAGGGTCTCACTCTTGCTCAGGCTGGTCTCAAACTCCTGACCTCAAGCGATCCTCCCACCTTGGCCTCCCAGGCCTTACAGGCGTGAACCACCACGCCTGGCCAGTTTTTGTTAATCTTACTGTGCCAAATTTATCAATTTAACTTTATCCTAGGTATGTATATATAGGAAAAAACATAGTGTATACAAGGTTCGGTATTATCCATGGTTTCAGAAACATACTCCCCACAGATAAGGGGGGACTACTGTACTATTATTGCTTCTTTTTCAGTGTTCTTATGAATTATTTTATTATACCACATTATTGCATTTACTAGAATGTACATCATGTTGGATTATAATGCAGATAGCAGGAATCCCATGATAGTCATGTTTTAACTGAAAGGAGTTTATGTTTCACCATTTAGAATATTTTCTATTGGTGTTTGATAAGTAAGTTTTTCAAATCATCAAGTGGTCAGCACTTATTCTTAATTTACTCAAAATTTTTATCAAGATAATTGTTAGATTTTTCAAATGCTTCTATTGATGTGGTCATATTTTTCCTTTAATTTGGTTATACTATGAATTATGTTGACAGATTCTGTAGTATGGCATCATCCTTGCAGTGTATGAATATATCCAAATTGATCATAGTGCATTAATTTTTGAAAACAATATTGAATTATATTTGCTATATTTTTGTTTATAAGTTTTGTATCAGTAGTCGTATATAATAGTGGGTGAGATTTTAAAAACATTGGTTGATGTTTTTTTAAAATAATTATCTTTACCAGAATCTGGTATTAAAATTACACTAGCTTCATAACTTTGATCATGGGGGAGAACTTTCCATCTTTTTATGTGGCTTGGAGTTGATAGTTTAAGGAACAGTGAAATCATCTGGACTTTAACTATTAGACAAAACTCAGTTTTGACATCATCTGCATATGAAATTTTTTAAACATCTTTCCAAGCCTTTTGCAGTAATTAGCTTCTGTACCTTGCTACTTTATCTTGGGTCAATTATAGTAATTTATATTTTGTTAGGAGTCAAGTGTTTCCTGTAGATTTAAAAAAAAAAAAAATTGTAGGCCGGGCGCAGTGGCTCACACCTGTAATCCTAGCACTCTGGGAGGTCGAGGCGGGCGGACTGTTTGAGCTCAGGAGTTCAAGACCAGCCTGAGCAAGAGCGAGACCCTATCTCTACCAAAAATAGAAAGAAAGTAATTGGACAGCTAAAAATATATAGAAAAAATTAGCTGGGCATGGTGGCTCATGCCTGTAGTCCCAGGTACTTGGGAGGCTGAGGCAGAAGGATTGCTTGAGCCCAGGAGTCTGAGGTTGCTGTGAGCTAGGCTGACGCCACGGCACTCATTCTAGCCAGGGCAACAAAGTGAGACTCTGTCTCAAAAAAAAAAACACAAAAAACATTGTGATCTTTTTTTTTTTTTTTACGGAGACAGGGTCTCACTCTGTCACTCAGGCTAGTGTGCTGTAGTGGCACAATCATAGCTCACTGCAACCTTGAACTCCTGGGCTCAAGCCATCTTCCTGCCTTAGCCTTCTAAGTAGCTGGGACTACAGGCACACGCCACCACACTGGCTAATTTTTCTTAATTTTTGTAGAGATGGGGGTCTTGCCATGTTGCCCAGGCTGGTCTCAAACGCCTGGCCTCAAGTGATCCTCCCGCCTCAGCCTCCCAAAGTACAGGGATTACAGGTGTGAGCCACAGTGCCTGGCCTCAAATTTGTTTTCAAGAGATTATATAACCTCTTACGATAGTGTTTATTATATTATATATTGTATATTTTATGTTTATTATATAGATACTATATCCTTTTTCTATTTATATTATTATATATTATATTGTATGCTATTATATTATATATTGTAGTTCTTTTTAATTTCTTTTGTATCTATAGTTATAGTTATATGTCCTTCCCTATTCCTAATCATGCATATTTTGTACTTTTTAAAATCTTTATTTTTAAGTTTTTTAATCATAATCAAACTCATAAATGGTTTCTCCAGTACACTGACATTTTTGCAAAACTAGCTCTTGAATTTATTTATCCATTTCTATTTTTTCATTATTATAAATTTATTTTCACTTTTATCTTTATTAATTGACTTATTTCCTTTTAGTTTATCTTATTGTCACTTCTTTAATTTTCCAGGATACAAAATTTTCATTATTTTTAATCTCTCTCTTTTAATAAAAGCATTTAATTATCTAAATTTTCCTCTGCGTACAACTTATGCTATGTTTCAGTTTTGATTGCCTCTTTGTTCCAAAGTTTGTCTAAGGGTGTATTTCATAATTTCTAAGTATTAATATTATCACTTTTTATTATTTATTCTACCTCTATTGGATGATGACAAGAAACATGGACTTCAGAATCCCTCCTTCCTTTGTTCCATCAACCCAGAAAATAATTTTTATTATCTTTTTGAGGGATTATAGACGTATAAATTCCTTTAGGTTTTTAATTTTTGTCTTCTACTTATGACTGATTTTGAAAGGATTATACTAAAACCTCCCAGTAGTATTACATTTTTATATAATTCTTTTTTATTCCTAATACCTTTTGCCTAATATATTTGGCTGCTATTTTTTCTATGCACAGAGGTTTGTGAGTTATTATCTTCGTCTGGGTTGTCTGGGAAGCAGATACCAGGGTCAGAGTGAATATGGGTGGATTCTATTAGGGAAATGCCTAAGAGAGAAAATGGGGAGGAAGTTGGGAAAGGCTGGGAGAGTGGTCAGACCACAGTGCAAGTCTGACCCTGAGTGATAAGAGAGACAAGAGAGATGGAGCTGAAGACTCTCAATTGCTGTGAAACCTAATTAAACATTGAGCAAGTCCGTCCAGAAGTCCTTGAGGCAAAGCTGGCTGTCCGAGAGTCTTGGGTCCTCCAGGAGCGGGCCTAACTTAGTACCCTGTTACCCTCACTCACTGCCTAGGAGCTGCCTCTGGGAGACCTGGCCCCGCACAAATGAACTGATGGATCTCAGAGGGCAGCAGCTGGCACTCACCATCAATTTTGCTCCCTGTAGTTGGAAGTCAGGTAGGCGTATTCCAATGGCAACCACTTTCATGTACCTTCTTCGGTTCAAAAAGAAACACATTCGACTTTTTTAACTGATTATTTTAGCATTTCCCAACCCTATTAGATCATGGACTCTTCGTTTTCTTCCTACATAATCCATGGAACATATTCTTGGAAATGCTCTTCTAGTTGCATGTCCTTAGGCCTCACCCTTACTCATGTCTAAAATATTTTGCCAGTGGTATCTATGAAGACAGAGAAAGCATGTATGTCAAGTTTGCCGCTGATATAGAACAAAAGGGAAAAAAAATTCCATGGATTTCTAGAAGTTCCTCTACCCATGTAACTATGTTTCAGTGCTAAAAGGCTTTTTGAAAGGCCATCTGTTCATAAATCCAAAGTAAGAGAGACTGTTTGAAGTTTGCAACCCCTGGGTACGTTCCCACCAAACCCATGGGTCATGAATTTGAAACCTTAAAACCAGGCACACACTTTCCTAGCTGATACTTGTTCTGTAGACATCTAAAATTTTTTTATTGCTACTCTAACCCCTGAGATCTTTGAAAGTGTTTCTGGTAACTCCTTAGATGCTGTGCAATCCCACATACATTTCTCTCTCCTCACTTTGATTTTGTGTGGATTCAAACGACTGTGAACCCACTCAACCATCCACAGCTTGAGACAGAAATCTCCTCGGCAGTAGCATCACCTTGCGTTGCCCTTCAGTTCTCCAGCTCCTAGCTGTAGACCACTCAGTCTAATAAACTGCAGCCTACTAAAGCCTAAAAATTCTACTTCATCTAATAACACCTGATAGTAAGGTTGATCTTTCAACCGCATAAATCTCTTTTCCTCATCTTGCCTGTTAATGTCGATTGCATAGGCCTTTCCATTCACCGATGATTCACTTCTTACCCTCGAGAATTATTCTTGCTGAGAAATGACTCATCTCAGGTGCATACGTAGCATTTGTCATTTCTTCGCCACTTTTAATTTTTAAAAGTCACTTCTTCTATTTTCCTTGTAATTGTAAGTTCCTAAGTGTGAATTCTTCTAATATTTTCTCAGTGGTATTTTTCAAAGAGTTTGTGTTTAACAATGTCCTCAAAAGAGCTTAATAGTAAACACAGGGTAATGAACAGTGTGATGACCGAGTACGCAGACCACTGATGTCATCCATTGGTGGCAGAGGGACCTGAAACAATTTGCTCTGGAGGAAAACTTTGTTTATATCTATAAAAGTTTATTGGTTGAAAGCTTGTAAAAAGAGATGACATCTATATATGTATAAATAAGGCTGTATATGACTTTCTAATCTTTCTGGGAGACAGATCCTTTAAACACAAACAGGGAAAGAATGATGGTTATGACTTCAGATACCAAACCAATTCACCCTAAAGTCTCCTTTACACAAACTTTGATCTGCCAGTGCTGCCTCACTGGTAACCTGGGGTTTATTCCTAATTCATTCAGGTAGCTTTAACTTTTACCTGAACAGTACCAATCTCTACTGATAATCTGGTATTGATATACATAATTCTGGCTTCATTCTTGTGTGCAAATAATAAGACTTAATCTCAATCAGGCTGATGATATCTCACCTGAGGCCCCAGATCTCCTTTTACTAAATGACTAGAATTTCATTAATTGATAATAAACTTCACCTGGATACCTGGTTCTTCCAAGATCTGCATTTGGTTGGATGGTTTTTAGTTGCCTCCTTTAACTCCTAGTGGACTCTCCCAGTTACTTCTTGGTACATGTACAGTGGTGCAAATCTTTTACAGAAGAAACAAAATTAACCTGTGTCTTTTCATCTATGACACAATCAAAAAGGCCAGGGGCTTAGCTAATCCTCAGCCTCAGCATTTCTTCATTTACCACTGCTGGGTCACTTGGCTGTCATCCGCCGGCCTGGCCTACCTTAATCCCTGTGACAAATCTTGACTTTATGCAGGAGAAAAGTAAATACCTCCATTCCACAACATTCCAGCACTTATCCCTTTGCTGTTGTTCTTGGCCCTGCATACCTGTTCTCACAATGGGGCTCCAGCCCTATTGTCGTGACTCCATCCATGCCTTGTTCCACTTCCATAAATAACTCTGTAAAGAGACAATGCAGTATCAAGAGTACCAGATTGGATTAGAGGACACAATCGACAGAGTGAAAAAACTAAGGAATGGGAAAAATATTTGTGAGCCATAAACCTGATAAGGGATTAATATCCAGAATAAATAAGTACAAATCAATAGGAAAAATAGCAAACAATCCCCATTGAAAAAATGGGCCAATGACTTAAACAGATGTTTTTCCAAAGAAGAAACACAAATGGCCAACAAACACATGAAAAAACGCTCAACATCACTAATCATTACAGAGATACAAATCATACTCCTGCAGTCCTAGCACTCTGGGAGGCCGAGGTGGGAGGATCACTTGAGCTCAGGAGTTCAAGACCAACCTGAGCAAGAGCGAGACCCTATCTCTACTAAAAATAGAAAAATTAGCCAAGCACAGTGGCACACACCTGTAGTCCTAGCTACTCAGGAAGCTGAGGCAGGAGGATCGCATGAGTCCAGGAGTTTGAGGTTATGGTGAGCTGTGATCATGTCACTGCACTCTACCTGGGGCAACAGAGTGAGACTCAGTTTCAAAAAAAAAAAAAGATACAAATCGAAACCACAATGAGATACCATCTCACACCCATTGTAATGGCTATGAACAAAAAAATAAAAAATGTTAATTGCTGGTGAAGATGTGGAGCAATTGTACACTGTTGGTAGGAAGGTAAAATGGTGTAGCCATTGTGAAAGAGTAAGGTGGTTTCTCAAAAAATTAAAAATAGAATTACTGTATGATCCGTCAATTCTACTTCTAGGTATATACTCAAAAAGATTGAAGGTAGAGATTTGAATAGATATGTGTATACCCATATTCATAGCAGGATTATTCACAATAGCCAAAAGGTGAAAGCAACCCCAGTGTTGAACGAATGGATAAGCGAAATGCAGTGTATACACATGCAGTGGAAAATTATTCAGCTGCAAAAGGTGAGGAAATTCTGACACATGCCACAATATGGATGAACCTTATGGAAAGCATTATTCTAAGCAAAATAAGCTAGTCACAAAAAGAAAACTGCTGTATGATTCCACTTATATGAGATATCTAGAATGGGAGAATTCACAGAGACAAAAAATAGAATGGTGGTTGCCAAGAGCTGAGGGGAAGACAGAAAGGGGAATTGTTGTTTAATGAATATAGTTTCAGTTTTGCAAAATGAAGAATTCTGGAGATTGGTTGTGCAATGTTAAGGTACTTACTACAGAAACGCATGCTTAAAAATGGTTAAGATGGTAAATTTTATGTTATGTATATTTTACCAAAATTAAAAAAAGAAAGAGTACCCATTTGTGTCAGAGGACCTGAACAGATGTCCTGACCCTGGTCTTACTATGCATACCACTAACTTATTTGGAATTTCATTATCTCACTGTGGAAGGGGAAGCCACATTATTCCTGCTCACATTCCAAGAACACTGAGAGAATTAAATGAGATAGTCTGTGGAAGAAAAATTACCTTGTAAACAATTCAAGATTCTGTAAATGTAGGTAGCAGTAATAAAGTATAAAGTTAGGGATGTTTTAGTTGTCTAAGAAACCAATGTTTAAATACATCTGAGAGAAATTTGTACAGTTAAAAGAATCCCAGGAAACCGAAGTATGCATGGACATGTAATTCAGGTCAACATACGAAGTTTTATTGAGAACTTACCATACATCAGGCACGTGTCCTTATCTTTGCTGAACATATTGAGATCAAAGTTTAAAAAACAGCCATAAAACACTGTATGGAGGAGCGAACCCGGGAGGCTGTGAGAGAGCGTGGTCATCCTGAACAAGGCGGGCTTCTCAGAGAAAACAACAGCTGATCTGAAGGTTGAGTAAAATATCTCCAAGGCCAAAAGGAGGGAAAAATACGTTCTAGGAAGAAGAAACAACTTGTGAAAAGGTGTGGAGGAAAGAGAAAGCCTGATCTGTTTGTTTAAGGAGCTAGAAGGAAAAGATCCAAGGCATTTGAAAGAGGGAAAACTAAGAGTTAACAGGAACCAGATCACACCTGGACTTGTAATTCACACTAAGCCTTTAACATTTAACTCAAAGTGCAATAGGATGCCATCAAAGAGTTTTAAGTAGGTAATGACATTATCACAATTTGGATTTATGAAGATCATTCAGTTTGTAGGGCAGAAGGGTGTGTTGGGATGGGCAAGGGAGGACAAGCCCAGGCATAGAAAGGTCATGCAAGAGTTTATTACAGTAATCAGCACTGAAATGATGGAGGGAAAACAACACATACATTTAAGTCAGGTGTAGGAAAAAAATTGACAGGACTTGGCATTGTAATGGAGGTAGTGTAATATGGAGAGAGAAGAATCAAAGTGGTAGTTTAGGCACCTGTGAACATGGACAGAGCAAGCAGTGTGTTCAATTTTGGGGATGTTGGGTTTGAAATGCCTGAGGGGCATGCAAATGGGATGCCCAGGTCGGGGGAATGCACTGGTTTGTGATTGGGATAGAAAGTTGAGTCAGAGATATAGATGTGGAAGTCGTTAATATGTAAGAAGTAGTAGAAGCCGTGGATGTGTAAAAGCACCGTGCAGAACTGTAGATGATATGAGAAGGTGAAAAAAGAGGATTTGTTATACAGAAACTATATAATGGGAATCAAAATATACATAACCACTAGTAGAAATATTGGGAAAAGGGAAAGACATATTTTCGTAAGAAGTTAGATGCAGGGCCGGGCATGGTGGCTCACGCCTGTAATCCTCTGGGAGGCTGAGGCAGGCAGAGCGTTTGAGCTTAGGAATTCAAAATCAGCCTGAGCAAGAGTGAGACCTCATCTTTACTAAAAAGAATAGAAAGAAATTATCTGGACAACTAAAAATATATAGAAAAAATTATCCGGGCATGGTGGCGCATGCTTGTAGTCCCAGCTACTCGGGAGGCTGAGGCAGGAGGATTGCTTGAGCCCAGGAGTTTGAGGTTGCCCTGAGCTATGATGACGCCATGGTACTCTAGCCCGGGCAATGGAGTGAGACTCTGTCTCAAAAAAAAAAGAAAAAAAAGAAGTTAGATGCAATTGTTTATGTTTTAAGCTGGGAGAAAAATGTCATATATCCAATGTAAAATAAGACATGAAGGGAAAAAATTTAAAAGATACAGTAAGTGGAAAATGTTAAATAAGATGACCGAAGTACCTTCTATTATAAGTAATTAGAGTAAATGTAAATGGATTTTAAAACATTCATAAAAATTGATGCTGGATTTTAAAAAATAAAAGAAGAATCTACTATGTTGTTACCAATAGATGAAGTTGAAACAAAAGATTTGAAACACGGATTTTATTTTTTCTATAGCTTCCTACTTTTATAGCATTTACTATGTGCCAAACACTGTCCTAAGCACTTTGAAAGTATTAAACCATTTAATTCTCATAACAACACTATGAGGTACTTTCTATTAGTATCCTCATTTCATAGAGGAGGAAATCGAAGTATAAAAAGTAAGTAATCAATCCGAGATCAAACAACTAATAGTCAGTGGCAGAGCTGGGATTCAAACCAGGTAGTTGACCAAGACTGAGAAAGATACACAAATATGGATCAAAAGAAAAGTGATGTTCAAATTCTAATATCTGAAAAAATAGAATTCAAGACAAAAAAAATCATAGTGGTCAATAAGAGACATCAGATACTGGTAAAAAGAACAATATTTGTACTTGATGGTTTTTAGCTTTCCATTCCAAACTGGAGATCAAGCAAAGAAAATTAAACAAATACATATATAAGAGATCTGTTTAATTATTTTCTCAAAGAGTTCTTCCTAACTTATCCTTTAGGAATTAACTCTGGCCACATATGCTCTAAATTCTCCATTGGCCTTTTTCTGCTTTACTTTTCTTGAAAGCATTTATTGCTACTATACATATTTTTATAACATGTAGTATGTTGTTGTTTACTATCGGCACCGTTAGATTATTATACCCATGAAACGCAGGGATTTGTTCACCACTGTATTTCATATGCCTAGAATAGTATGTAGCAAAAAATAAATATTCATTTTAAAAAATTAACAAATAAATGCATCTAAATAATACAATTAGTAAGATTAATTTATAAATAACATGTGTACATATCCATACTCAATAGATGTAGAATATATATTCTTTTGAGTGAAAATGAAATAGTCACAAAAATTGACCATGTATTAAGCCATAATAAAAGCATCAATAAATTCCAAAGAAAAATATCATGACAATAATAAAATAATAATTATTATAACAGTAATATAATTATTAATATAAATCAATATTAAAGATATCTAAACATTTAAGTAACATATTGTACTATTATACTAATAAACTAAATAAATAGTGAATTTAAATAACAAGAAACTGAATAAAATTTTGAAAATTTGTAACCAAGTAATAGGTAATAATTTAACTATACTAACTAAACTAAATGAAAAGAAACCAAACAAATAAAAGTAAATGATTTCACTAATAAGTAAACTAAATTAAATACTGACACTAAATTATACAAGCTTAAACTAAATAAAATACTACTCCAAACCCTTAAGATAAGCATAAATCATAAGAAATGCTACAATACATGGAACTGAATGAGTTATGTACTTGTTATGTACTCATCAAAATTAAGGGGACATAATAAAAGAAAAACTAAAGAGAAGTTTATAGTTTTAAGGGTATTTATAAAAAAGAAAGAAAGAAAGAAAAGAAATAATAAAAGCAAATGAACTCAGTGGGCATGGTGGCATGCACCAGTAGTCCCAGCTACTCAGAAGGCTGAGGCAGGTCATATGAGCCCAGGAGTTCAAGACCAGCCTGGGCAACACAGTGAGAGACCCTACCTAAAATAGAAAGCAGAAAAACTCAAGGAGAAGAAATCTTCAAAATATACATAATTTTTATCCTCAAAAAAAGAGAAGATATTATAACTGTAAAGCAAGAAAAGATGCTCTCATGTTCATAGAACAAGACTGAGCTTTTGAAAAATAAAATATGTTAACAGAGATTTTTAAAAAATTAATAGAAAGATTAGAAAATGAAGTAAAGAATTCTCTTAGAGAGTAGAACTAAAAGATAAAACATGGAAAAGTGGGAGAGAAAAAATAAAACAGAAACTTCATCAGGAGATCTAATATCTGACTGGCAGACATTCCAGAAAGAGAAAACATAGAAGGTGGAGGAAAAGCAAGTATCATAGAAATAATACAAGAAAAATTCTCCAATAGAAGAATATGAGTTTCCAGATTGAAAAACGACTATACAGAATAATGGATGGAATTAAAAAGGACCACCTCGAGGCATAAAAGGGATTCTAAAATCTTCCAAAAACAAAACAAAACATCCAACTCGGGTCACATATAAATTATTGAGAACCAGAATGGCACAGGTTTCTCAAAAAGAGCACAGGGAATTTGAAGAAAATTGAGTAATGCCTTCAAGATTCTAAGAGAAATGCTTTCTAATTTATAATTCTATACCCAGACAAACCATCAATCGTTAGGATAGAAAAGAAATATTTTCTGACATTCAAGCTCTCAAAAAAGTTAGCTCTATTTGTTCCTGTTATTTCCCTAGAAGCTAAAAATTAGTTCCACAAAAATGAGAGAGTAAACAAAAGAAAGAGGGGGAAGATTTGTTATTTGAGGATTAGGGATACAACACAGGAAAGGCTCCAAGGGAATTCACAGGATGATGGGTAAGGAAAGTCCCTGGGTATCAGCTGAGTATCCAGCCCAGACAACAACCAGGACAGATGAAATCCTGACCAAGATGATGGTGAGAGGAGCTGGAACCACTGAGAGGTGATCAGGGCATAAAGGAGCGGCTTTCATGAATGGTGTTATTGCCCTTATAAAGGGGTCCCCAAGGAGCTGGCTAGCACCTTTGCCATGTGAGTTTAGAGTGCGAAGACAGCTGGCAGACACAGAATCTGCCAGCGCCTTGGTCTTGGACTTTCAGCCTCCAGAACTGTGAGCACTAAATTTCTGTTGCCTGCAATTCACCCAGTCTATGGTATTTTGTTATAGCAGCCTGAACAGACAAGTATTTTGAAATAACAACATATAAACCAGAAGAAACAGCTGAGAGAGTTCAAAGTAATGCCATCCGAGGAGTAGGAATCGGGAAACAGTGCGGTGAGGTAACCGCTGTTTTATGATAAGTCCTGTAATAAAACAGTGTTTGACTTACTAAACTGTTTCTGTGTTACTTTGATAAAAGATTGAAATGCAACTACGATTAGATAAAATTGTGAGATAGCTGATATGAACCACAGTTATAAAGCTAAAAGATCTATCCAAAATGATTCCAATTTCTAAAATGAAGAAAAGAAAGCAGGCTTTAGCTGTGAAGTAATAATGCAGCATTCTGGGAATGCTATAAAGCGAGTTTTATGGAGTAGCTGGGAAATGCTACTGTGCTCCACACCCACACAGCTTGCTAACCGGTTGTTACCTATATCCTGTTTTCCAATGAAGTATTGGCAGGAGAAACCTTGATTTATCACTATTTTATAAAGAGAAAAATTGGCAAAGATCATGGATCACAGAGTACACAGAACATAGGTCTTGAAATTGGAAAATGTCCACCTGGATTTGAAGAGAATTGTGGCTAAATGGGATAGTTATCCATTCAATAAAGACATAGTGAGCATCTAAGTGTAAAACATGGTGCTAGACTTTGGGTGGGAAGACGCTTATGAAGATTAATAGGCTGCAGACTCAAGAAACTTAGTCTACTGGGGAAGATATGAGCACATGGAAATTAAATAAGATGTCACAGGAAGTATATCAAGTCATTTAGGCAGAGTCTCATGAGCAGTATGGCTTGACTTGATACACTCAGATGTTTTGAATGAGGAGGATACGTACACAGGGATGCATTTTTAGATTCCTAATCCTATAGGTCCCAAGAGATAGAAAATGAGAAAGAATAAAGATACATTCTGTGACCTGTGACACCAAACTGAACACTGAAATAAGGAACTTAAGGTTTCTAAATCAATGATTACAACCCACAGAACCAGTTTTACGAAATACATGAAAGGAAGGAGTCATGCCTTGTGTATGTTGATATTTATTTCTACAAAGCGTTACAATGTAATGTGATATATAAATCAAGTGCAGCCACAATGGGTTGCTGCATGGGGTGGTCCATATCTTGAAATTTTCACATGCAAATTTTTTGCTTAAAATAGATACGCTGTAAGCTAGTGCTTGCCATTTTGGTAATACTTCTGTATTTTTGTCGTAATTTATATTTTTACCTGAATTTTAATTAGCACTTGAGTTGTATTTTGCAAAAATCTTTCACTGCCTTTTACTTAAGTAAAAATACTGGTTACATGTGGCTTTCGGCAAAGCAGAGAAGACCATTACAATGGTAAAATTTGAAGATAAAAAAAGAAAATTGATAACTAGTAAATCAAGATGACAGGTTTTAAAAAAGAAGAAAATGTAAGCTCATAACGGGATGGGGAGGAAGTAGAGTTGTAACACCTTGAGAACTCGGGAAGACATTTGTTTGCCCAAGAGGTACTTTGGTTTTGGGGTGAGAGAAATTGCAGTGCTAATTGACTGCTCCAAGAAGGATAACAGAGTGTTGCTCTGGGAATGTGAGATTTGATGAAAATACCAAGACATTTCTAATGTAGATACATACTTAGAAAAAGGAAACTGACAATAATTCCTTAGCTAAAGTAAAAATTTATTAAACAACGATAATCATAAAAGCAGGGCATATATAATCTTCAAAAAATAAATGCATATAACTTTAAAAAATCTTAGTATAATTGTCCCCATGTCTCTTAAGGATAACAGAAAGTATTGAGCTATTGAAAGACAACACAACCATAGCCATCAATTTATCCAAAGGGGATAATTCAGAAATGGATTAAGAAAAGCAATGAGCATTTCAATAAGGACAAATAAAACTGCACTGGTCCAAGTAAGAAAAAATGTATTTGGAAAGTGCTTCATGTTGTTTGTCTGTGTTTGCACTGTGGCCTTTTGTTTTGTTTTTCCATTGTGGTGCTACGGCTTTTCTCTGTGGTATATAGAATCTAGGAATAGAAATGTGTGGTCACTTGAGTCAATGAAAAATTGATTACTATTGTACTGATAGAGACTCAATGAGAAGCATTGTGTGGGGTTGCGGTTTGTCTGGTCTGAACCCACATTTTATGACTACCTGACTGCTTAACGAGCATCTGTCAATTCCCTGGGCTCCTCTGTGAAAGCATCTGAGTGAGCACTAGGGGGGACAGTACGACCACCAGACTCCATTTGGGTCCCAGAGCCCCAGAAATCAGATGCACAGTTAAACTGGGGGTACACAGAGCTCCATGAAGAGCCTAAAGTAACCATCTGTGATGAGCTGAGAATAGGGAAATCATTTTTCAGTTTCTCAACATCTTTGTTCTGCTTCCAGAGTGGGACACCACCTTCCCCTGCCCCCATGCCTGTCCAGGATGCCCTGCTCCTCCCGGAGCAACACCCATTCCACCCAGGGCAGCCATCACCATGGGATGCACCTGGTCACACTTACTCAATAGTCTTCCTGGAAGAGGTCCCTGATGTTTCTTCCACTCCCCTAACTGTGAACTTTGCCAGGAAGCAGGGAAATGCCCTGTGGAACATTTAACTGAACAACCAGCAAAAGACCATCACACAGGTCAAGTGATGACTCATGCTTTGTAGCTCATTTCATCTCACTGGGAAAATCCATGATCTTTTTCTGAATCCCCTAAAATAAATTGCAAAGGTTTAGAAAGCCTAAAAATAAATGCTCCCCTCGTTCCAGAGCTGTCACTAGGAGCTAATTCCCACATTGGTTTTAATTTCCTGCCTTGTAATGTTTTCTCGATAGATGCTGCCCTTTGACATTTCTTTGGAAACTGCCATTAAACTGTGATTTGCATTTGATAAAGAAATGGAGGCACCAAAAGGTCAAGCAACGGTTCCAAGGTCACATATAAATAAAGTCAGGATAGGGGCTGGCATGCTAGCATAGGTGGGTCTTCCTCTACTCCTGCTTCTGTATGCCATCTTCCCGATGACTGTCGCCTGTGTTACCCCAAGTTCTCCAAATTCCTAGAGCACCGATGGCCCATGCCACCCAATTCAGCTTCTAATAACTCCACTACTCTAAATTCAAATAAATTCCTTTATTACTTTAATTTAAAAAAATTGATTATTTCAAAAATTTTATTTTATTTCTCAAGGAGCTTGTGGGTTTTTGAGGATCTGAATGAACACTGTGGTCCCGTGGGAAGCACTGGGGCCCATTTCTCTGTGAACAGACAAGACTTGAGACTGTCAGTAGGGCTTGGAGCCAGCCTGGAGTACCCGGTGCATAATCCCCACTACACAACCGGTTCCCAGGGTACAAGGAGTTGAACAGCTTCATAAGGAAGCTCGGTCTGCCCATAGGCATAGGTAGCAGAAACCTCTCTTTATCTGATAAGACTCTGGGGGACAGAATGCCCAAAGAAAAAGTTTTCCATCAAACTATCGAAATCTTTGTCCCCGATACTGGTAGTTATATTTTCCTTTAGATATCAATGAAAACATTTCTTCCATTTTACCACCAATAATTCTCTCTACAGGACATCGTG
The DNA here is from genome assembly GCA_963575035.1 of Avahi laniger. Classification (NCBI taxonomy): domain Eukaryota; kingdom Metazoa; phylum Chordata; class Mammalia; order Primates; family Indriidae; genus Avahi; species Avahi laniger. Next base: position 91,779 of record CAUYSK010092050.1, read on the forward strand.
TTGATAAATCATCGATCTGGTTTACATTCTCTACTTAGCACTTTCACGCAGAGCAGATGTGTGAAGCATTGGGTCCTCATTAGCCTTTTCACTGCATTTTTATAAGCTGTCAAATCACCTTCTGATTGAACGCAAGCACCAGTAGTGACAATCGGTTGCCAACTTGTGATAATAAATGCCCTGAATCTGGGATGGCCCTGAATTGTAAGTCTTTCTAGAATTTCTCAGCCCCTCAGGCTCTCACTCCGGCACATCTCAGTTTTCCTGTTACTCTGTTCCGTAAATCCATCCTCTACAGGGGTCATAATAGGTTCTTATGTAGACCATTGGACTTTGGACAGACATGAGGTACCCGTATTGGTTCTTCATCCAATAACTGATTTTTTCTCCTGTCCTGGATTGCTGCGTAACTATCCCCCGACTCCCACTGTACAGGTTCCAGCAGTGCTCTCGTTTTCCACATCTCTTCATCTTCATATAAAGTTTGTTTTCCAGCAGATGGGGCATTAAATTTTCAATCAGGAAAATGGGATGTTGGTGCCAGCTTGCCACTTAACCAGCTAGTGAACTTGGCCAAGTATCTTCCCATCGCTGAGTCTTGATTTTCTTATCTGTAAAATACAGATCAAAAATACATTCCTAAGAATTCCTCCCTGTAGGGGAGCCAGACATCTCCTCCAACCTCCCTTTTAGCTCCTAGTGGGCTCTTTAGCTGAATGTGGAAACCAAAGTAACACCAGGCAGACTAACGAGAGAAAAGCATACCCATTTTATTAGTTTACACGAACACGGGGATCTTCACAAGAGAGTGAAGTACAAAAAAGTGGACAAAGCAAGATACTTTTATACTTTTAAGACAAAGAACAGTAAACTTGAGAAGAAATGACAGGATGAAGATAATCTGGCTAGAGGGAGTATATTTTCTAGGGGCGTCACTAGGAGACATGGGAGGGATGTAAAACAGGCGGAAGGTAAGGGTGACTTAGGGAAGTCTATTTACTTAGGTCCATCGCAGCCTCCAATTCCAAGCCTGTGGAGATAAGAGCTATTTTCTCACCCTGGACAGCGAGGTGCCCCTCCCAGAGGGATCTTTATAGTATGCTACACGCATATACTATAGGAAGACACAGGTCAGCTCATCCTTTCTGAAACTACAATTTTTCCAATGTTTTCAATTTTAAATAATCAACATACCAATCCATCATATTTTGGGATGGCACTTCCTTCACTCCTCAACCCTTAGGATGTCAATACCTTTAACAATTATGAAATAATACACAAATGGAACAAATCAATACTTTCCTTATGTCTTTTATCCCATAGGTCTCTAGCAGCAACGAAGTATTAGTAACTATCCAGGGTTAGACATCAGACAGGGCACTGGAGATGTGGAAATGCCTCTCTTTTCTTGTTTTTCCTTTCCCTTGAACTAACTGCCTTGTCTGCTAATTTTATCTTCTTATATTCATTTTTGTAAGTTATCTCAAATCTATGGTAGATCAAGGGGTGATAAATTATCTAATAAATAAATAATTAATGAATGAAAATAACAAATTAAATAATGGTACAAGGCACAATCCCTGCTCGTACGGAGGGCATGTCCTAACGGGAGGACATGACAGTACTTTTAAAGATAATCTCACAACACCAGGGAGGTTTTTAAACCCCTGGATGAGCTGTAGAGATGGCAGGGCTGCAGGAGGGAGAAGAGATCACCAGAGGACGGGAAAGTGGGAAGAGGTTTTAGAGAGCAGGTGGCACTCAGGTAAGGTGCCAAAGTGATGGAAGAAGATGAAAGAGAAGCTTTCGGACCGCGGAAGGAGATGAACAGAGATCCAAGCACAGGGACAGGGAAGAGTGTTCAGGAGGAATTCTGGAGCTGAGGGAAAGGAAAGCGAAGTACGAGTCTAGAAGAGAGAAATGACTTTTCAGAGTCTGTGGACGTCATGGAACACGATGTCCAGCCTGCGGGCTCTCGTCCATCAACACCTTCCGGTTTGCACAATTTGAGTCTCCGGCACAGCCCTGAGGTTCAGCGATGAGCCGGTTGAGTGGGAGTTGCAGTGCCCGGGTTTCCCTCCCAGCTCTGGAAACCACAAATCCTCCCTGAGCTTCATTTGTTTGTTCCCAGAAGAGCAATTCTCAACATCTGTGTTGCAACGTATCAGAATGTTTTACAGCTCATTTGTTACTATTGTGAAAGTATTAAAGTAGGTGAAACCACTTGTTCCAATATTTCTGGAGTGGGAGGAAAAGGGGTGGGGGTGTGGTTAGTGCTGGGGTCACCGGGAGTATGTGAGCTCGTGACAAGTGATCAGTCATGTAACAGCGCCAACAGTGTTGTCCCAGCACGGGGGTTGGGGAGAAACCACTGTCCTAGAACCTAGAGATGTGGTTCTATATTTCAAAGGCCCCCACAACAAAGAAGTAATAATACAACTAGGTCTGGACTGTGCCTGTGAAGTTGGGGAGTCTGAAGACACTTGCTCCTGCAGAGTAGGTGGCCAGTACTCAGACACTGGGCAGCTCCCCAGGGAAGGAGGAAAGGAGCAGGAGCCCTCGCTGGTACAGAGGCAGCTTGTCTCGGGATCTCAGGCTGGGCAGCAAGTGCTCACCTTTGACCCCGACTTAGTCCCGGCTCAATGCTGTGGCTGCAGTTCTGACACCTGCACCCTAGGACTGACGGGGGTTACAGATTCTCCTCTTTCCCATTCTCCTGATTCCAGATGCAAACCTTGATCCCAGCCTCCTGCCCTCTCTCTGCTCCTGGTTCTTTCATTTCCGTTCCCTTTTCCCAGTGGATCCTGAGAAACGTGTCATTTGAATCACACATCAAAGGATGTTTGACATTATTGAAAAGGACCCTCTCTGGGGGACACCTTTTGTTATGTGAAGCATCTTATTGGTGATACACAAAGCCCTTGTAATTGACCTTTTGCTAGTTTACATACGTGTATGCAGTTCTGAGTTTTCTTTGCAAGTGCCCGTGACACTGTGAGCGCTCCCCCAGGCTAGCTGATTGTTCAGTCATTCTTGATTTTCTATCTGGCTGCTAGCCCCAGCTGTGCATCTGGGCATAAACCAGCGTGCTGACTCACCAAAGCCGGCCCTCTTCCCTCCCACTCATAGAGTCTGGGGGTTTGGCCCCTTCAAATCTCGTGTTGAAATTTGATCCCCAGTGTTGGAGGTGGGGCCTGGTGGGAGGTGTTTGATCTTGGCGGTGGACCCCCCATGAATGGCTTGGTGCCCTCCTCCTGGTGATGAGTGAGTTCTTGCTCTATGAGTTCACAAGAAAGCTAGTTGTTTAGAAGAGACTGGCACCTTCTCCCCTCTCTCTTGTTCCCTTTCTCGCCATGTGACACACCTGATCCCCCCTCAACTACGGCCATGAATAGAAAGAAGCTCCCTGAGGCCCTCCTCAGGGACAGATGCACGTGCCTGCTTCTTGTACAGCCTGCAGAACCGTGAGCTAAATAAACCTCTTTTCTTTAGACATTACCCAGCCTCGGGTATTTCTTAAAAGCATCGCAAAATGGAGGAAAATGCACCCTCCTACCAAGTCTATTCTGACCCACCTTCAGCCTCACAGACCCTGTGGAATGTGATCAATAATAGCGCATCTCACACAAGAAGAGAGATGAGACTCTCAAGTTCACTAGCCAAAACCCAAGTGTGAACATTCTGAAATGAGGGAAAAGAAAAAGAGGAAAACTTCCCTAAACTTGGAATATTCCTCTTGGTTTTCATAAGCGCTGATAAAGCAGAGTGGTTCTTTAAAGAAAGGATAATTCACACAACGCATTAGGTCATGCGCTCTCAGCAGGGGCCAAAAGGGACACATTTGCAAAGGAAGACATCCTTTTCCTCCAGCAGACGGGGGAATGGCCCTGTTCCATCACTGAAGCAGCGCTGAGTCACCTAGCAGCTGACTCATTAGCAGCCATTAGCCGGCCCACAGTCAACAGAAAATGAGCACAATTGTGCAATCTTTATAGAAGAGAATTTACAAATTAGGGTTGGCAGCCCAACTGACAGATCTAGGACTGTTATTAAACAGAGAAGACTTCCTGCCTGCTGATGATTTTGGAGACTCGAATCCCGCAACATCTTTGGATGTGTACACCACAGAAACTGTCGCACGCTATGGGCAGGTCAGGTGTGTCTCTGTCTCTGTCTGTTTGCTTTTCGTATGAGATTATGCAATTGTACTCACACGGGAAGCAGGCAGATGACACTATTTAGTTCTGATTTCACTTGGCCTCTTAAACATCAAACTATTTACTAACAGGGCTATTTTAATACATAGTGACTCTTCTGTGTGTCATGGCCAGTTATAGGTGGCAGCTTCTCAGCAACCTCCCAGGTGGCTCTGCAGAGAGAGTGACCAGCCGTCAGGCCAGCAGGTGTCGAATCCTGCCTGGCCGTCATCACGGCCTCTTCAGCCGCACAAGATCTTTTGTTCCCCACAATCGGGAGCAGACCAGCGTCTGCACAGACTTCCAGCCCAGGACGAAAGCAGATGACAGCTCGAGGGCGCAGGGCGAACACTAGGCATAGGAGACATGGGTTGAAACCTTGGCTGAGCGTGCATGGCCCAGCGGGACAAACCAGGCTCTTTCACACGGGGAGGGAAAATGACTGCCATGCAGCCAGTCAAGGCAGTACAAAGTGCTACCCCGGCTTTCGGAAGTGTGAAGTGCTGCCCTGGCATCCTTGTCACTCTGGCGGCCAGCTCTATCACATTCCTTCCTTTTGTCCAAGCTGAAGCCACAGGGCCCTGGCCAGGGAGTGTATAAAGATTCCTGTGGCGGCTTCACTGTGAAGGAGTCGGTTAGACTTCTGGCCAGTGCCGCCTCTACCTTGGGACCCCACTCCCTCAGTATCAGTTTCCCTGACTGGTCACCAGCTCTCTGAAGCTCCCACCTGGTAGGTGATGGGGCACCTGTCTAAACCCCAGGTCCTGAATGACAGATTCTCATACACCTAACTCAGTCTTACCAAGTGAAAGTCCTACCTGCCAGGTACCACAGCCTCCCAGCTACTGGGTTTCCTTCCCATGAACTCTAGTTTCCTTCATCATTAACCGGCTGCGTATCTTTATACAAATGACTTAAATTCCCTAATTCTTGATCCCTCCACCAGTTCCATGAGGATACTACCTACAGTTCGATTTAGCTCAACAAGAGTTCAATGCAACAAATGTGCTTTGATCACCTGTTATGAACTTGGCACTGTGCTAGGCAGTAGAGACACAGTGGTAAACTCCCAGCTACACAGAGAAGGTTCATGCTCACGTGGAAATAAATTTACATGTTACCTAGGGTGGAAATGGGGTGGGGGCAGGCAGAGACAAAATAAAAAAGAAAACAAATAAATTTACCTGATAGTTTTAGATAGTGATAAATGCTAAGAAACTAAGAAATAAAGACACAGGATGATCTGATAGAGAGTGACCGGCTGGGGTGATGAGATTTAGGCTAGGAGCTAGGGGAGATCCCATGAGGAGGTAGCATTAGAGGTGAAGTGTTGTAGAGAGGACGGCAGCCATCCAGGTAGAGGGAAGATCCTTAGGCAGGACCTGGCTATACTTGCTCTAGGAACACGTAGTGGGAGCGTAGGGAACTGGAAAGTGGGAGATAGGGTATGTGGTAGCAGACGGGGTGAACCAAGAGGCAGTGCTCACAGTGTGGGGTGCTGGAGACTGCAGGGAGAAATGTGAATCTCAGTCTACATATGGCAGTGAGTCTGGGAGGAGTTTTCCACAGGGAAGTGACACCATTTGATATGCATTTTTTTTTTTTTTTTGAGACAGAGTCTCACTTTGTTGCCCTGGCTAGAGTGAGTGCCATGGCGTCAGCCTAGCTCACAGCAACCTCAGACTCCTGGGCTCAAGCAATCCTACTGCTTCAGCCTCCCAAGTAGCTGGGACAACAGGCATGCGTCACCATGCCCGCTAATTTTTTTTATACATTTTTAGCTGTCCAATTAATTTCTTTCTATTATTGGTAGAGATGGGGTCTCGCTCTTGCTCAGGTTGGTCTCGAACTCCTGAGATCAAATGATCCACCCGCCTCGGCCTCCCAGAGTGTTAGGATTACAGGTGTGAGCCACTGCACCCGGCCCTTGATATGCATTTTTAAAGGATCATTCTGTCCACTTTAGAATGTAGGGATTATAGGAGGACATGCGTGCAGAGAGAATAGTTAAGAGACTATGCATACTCTAGGTGAGAAGTTCTGGCAGTTTGGCTAGGACCAGAATCATCCGCATAGGTAGGGAGAAGTTGACACAGTAGGGATTTATCTGGGAGATAAAGCCAACAGGCTCTGCTGATGGATTGGATTGAGCATATGGGAAGGGGAGAAATTAAGGATGAGGCTAGATTTGTGGTTAGGTAACTGAGTGGATGACGGTAACTTTAACTGAGTCAAGATCATTGGAGGAGGTGCGTCGGTGGCAGTCAGAGTTTCCCTTGGGCCATGTTATTTTGTCATTTTTCGTAGCCACTTGAGGTTGTCAGATGGGCAATCGAATCTACTGTATGTTTTGCATCTTAGTGAAAAAATCAGGGATGAAAATATTTAAGTACATAGATTATTTTGGGCCCAGCTCTGTGCTAGACAATTCATACAATCATTCATTCACTCAACAGGCTCCATTCTAGGCACTATGAATGAAACAGACAAAAATCCCTGCCCTCGTGGAGCTGACATTCTATTACAGCAGGAGGAGGGGCACAACAAGCAAATATATGACTAAAATGTATGTTGGGGGGAAAACAGAGCAGGAATGGTAGAGACAGCGATACAGGTTGGAGGTAGGGGACAAATTGAAATTCAGGGGTTAGGGAAAGCACCTTTGAAAAGAAAAAGACCTGAATGGGGTGAGGGGATGAGTATGTGGTTACCTGGGCAACTGTGTTCCAGGAGGGTGCAGGTGGGTGTGGAGGGGAGCGGGCTCTCTTGGACAACCCTTGCCAGTCTTACTCGCACTGTCCACCAAAGCTTTTGCTCTCACCACCTCTATCAGCCAACGGTTGAAGGTGTCGCCTGTGAGTGTCACCAAATCCACTGACTCCTGTGCACTGAAGAGGACCCTTGCCCTGGGCAGGTGGCTCCCCAGCTACACCTGCAGGTGTGAAGAATGGATCGCACTGCCCCCAGGGATGAAGAGCACTGTGCGTGCTCACTGCTACTGCAGCTGTGGGGTAAGAATCCCTCCAGCAAAGAAGTAAACAAACAAAAAAGACATTCCCTAAATCTTGGATTTGAGCTTGAGCTTTTCCTAGCTCTTTTTGTCGGCCCTCCATTCCTGATGATATGCCTGCCCTTGTAACCGAGCCTGGCTCAGACACATGCACATCTTCCGAGACTTCCGCTTTGTCACCTGTCTGGCTGATCCCGCCCACCATACTGGCCCCCGCCCAGGATCCTGAGCTCATGGCCACTGTCTGCTCCTGTTAGCATGGGCAGCCTTGACTTACCTGGCAGAGACTGGGTGACAGCAAAGGGTTTGAGCCAACTGGCCTCGTTTAATTCCTGGTCCTTATCAGCCATGTGACCTTGAACCAGCCAACTTCGTGAGGGCTCTGTTTCTTTCATCTATAAAATAGAGATAATAGTAGCTCTGTTAGTGTTGTCGTGGGGCGTAAATGTGTTACTACATCTGCAATTATGAGTCCTGTACTTGCCATGCTTTAAGTGTTCAAAATAAAGTGTTATTATTATTGGCTAGTTATCATCTGCTTTTTATAGTGCAGCTGTGTTGACAGGAGCAGACGTCTGCCCCAATTGTGTTTAAACAACACCCTGACTTTTAAAAAATGCTAATAATATATTTTATTTAACAGAACATTTCCAAAATATTATCAATTCAATGTGATCAATATAAAAATCATTGAGATATTTTACATTCCTTTTTATTATGGTAGAATATATAATATAAAGTTTACCATCTTAACCATTTTTGTATGTGAACAGTCAGTAGCATTAAGTTCATTCACATTGTTGTGTAATCATCTGCCCAGCGAACATTTCTCATCTTCCCCCCAAATATTAAACACTTCAAAAGTTTGTGTGTCATCCTTGCACAGTGGATGTGCTAATTTTCTGTGTCTTTCCAATTTTCTATATCATTTCCAATATAACTGGCTGCCCACACAAGCACAGCACTCTGAGCTTTTATAGGCGTTCACTGATGGTCTGAAAGTGACCAACAAGTGTTAAAGTACACGTCTTACAAAGTAACTAACTATGCTTTAAACCTCACGCAATTCCTTCCCACTAAAAATGCCTCACAAACTCTATACTGTGGATTCTGTGGACATACGTCTTACCAAGACAACTATAGCTTGAACATTTTCCTTTTGCATTCAACCGGAACTATCGTAAGGTGAGTTGTCACCAACGTGCTTTCTCATACTGTCTATTCCTGACTGATTGGAGGTCTTGTGTTAACAAATTCTTCTCAAACAAATAGATTTTTTCCACAGTTCTTAGACCTGAGCCCTTCACGGAGGCATTGTTAACTCTCTGTTGTGAATACGGTTATTCAACTCCAGATCAGATACAAAATGGATATTTAGAAGAAGTGCAGTAATATTTGTTTTTGTTTCTTTCCATTTCATATGACCTTTTTAAACTCAGTTCAGGATAGAAAAGGATGCCTGAGACAGGATTCAGGGATTAAATATCACCTAAGGACTCATTTCTAGGTGCATGGAGGAATGCATATTCTACCTCCTTGAAGCTAGGTTTGACCATGTGACTTGCTATGGCCAATGGAATGTTAACTCTGAAGCTGTGAGTGAAATTAATGGTGTCATAAAACAATGCAGCCCCCATCAGCAATTGCAAAGAGCAGAAGCCCCTTCTGACCAGTGGGAGATACGATAACCCCTTGTGGCTTTAAACCCCTGAGATTTTGGGATTATTCATTATGGCAGCATAATCAACCCTCTCCAAACTAATATAGGAGCTAAATAACAAATACAAAAAGTTCACTAAACCATTGAAGGCCTTCCTTCATTTCTCTGCCCATCAATATTCTTCTCTGATTGTTGGCATGGATGTAGAGAGATAGGAACACTCATGCACTGCTGGTGGGACTACAAATTAGTACAATCTCTGTGGAAAGTAGTATGAGATACCTCAGATAACTCAAAGTAGAACTATCATTTGATCCAGCAATCCCACTACTGGGTATTTACCCAAAGGGAAAAAAGACATTCTACAAAAAAAACACTTGCACTCGAATGTTTATAGCAGCAAAATTCATAATTGCAAAGATGTGGAAACAACCCAAGTGCCCCTCAATACATGGGTGGATTAATCAAATGTGGTATATGTATACCATAGAGTACTACTCAGTCATAAAAAAAAATGGTGAACTACCTATTATGTTATCCTGGATGGAGCTGCAGCCATTCTTCTAAGTGAAGTATCATAAGAATGGAAAAACAAACATCATGTGTACTCACCATTAAATTGGTACTCATTGATCAACATTTATGTGCACACATGGGAGTAACATTCATCAGGTGTCAGGCAGGTGGGAGGGGGAGAAGGAGATGGGTAAATTCATGTCTAATGGGTGCAGTGCGCACTGTCTGAGGGATCAGCATGCTTGTAGATCTGACTTGGGAGGTGCAAAGGCAATATATGTAACCAAAGTGTTTGCACCCTCATAATATTCTGAAGTTTAAAAAAAGCAAAAGCAAAACAAAACAAAAAAAATTCTTCCCTGGCTACCACCACAAAAAATAGAAAAAAAATTCACAAACACAAAAAAAACCCTTTTATCGTTTGTTTTTTCAGCTCAAGTCTGGTGATATAACAGAAACTTTAAATCTATTTTGAAGTTTTCATCCTCCAAGATGATATTGTTATTAGTGTGTCTGGAAGCATCTGCCTCTCAGTCATCTTTGTGACATTTCCATCCATTTTCACTTGACAGATATGTGGAGGCTGAGAGTGATTTTCTTTATTTTTTTCAAGCTAGAGCAAATATGCTTGTATGTGAGTCAATTCTCCTTCTAATGTGAAAGTCTAAGCTAGACACCTTCCAAAGGTGAGGATGCCACATCAAGTGTTCATTGGGATTCCATCCATTTGCTGCCTCACGTCTAAGAAAGAGGTTAGGAGACAAACGTTTATTTAGTGCCTACGACATACCAGGCACGGTGGGCATTATTTAGAATAGATACCAATGCATTCTCCTGAAGCATTGGTTCTTAACTCTTTTTTAGGTCACAAGCACCTTTTTTTTTTTAATTTTTAATTTTTTATTTTTTATTTTTTTATTTTTTATTTTTTATTTTTTTACAGAAAAGCTCTCTGTCTATCACCCAGGCTAGAGGGCACTGGTATGATCATAGCTCACCATAACCTCAAACTCCTGGTCTCAAGCTATCCTGCCTCAGGCTCCAGGTAGCTGGGACTACAGGTGGGTGCCACCATGCCTGGCTAATTTTTTTAATCTTTTTGTAGAAATGGAGTCTTGCTGTTGTGAACTAAAATAAAATTTTAAGCCCCCCTGATGACTGAATGGACCCCTCTTGACCAAGGGGACCCCAGAAATATCCTAAAGCTGAGTTGTTGGCCATGAGCAGGGAGGTCAGACATGCCTCTTCAGGCCCTCCTCTCTTCTTGGAAATTACTTTTCTAACTCATCTATAGGCCTAAGGCTATGCAAAACAAAGCTTAAACCACAACTGTAAGTCATCAATTTACTTAACAGATCAGTTGAGCCTCCAGTATATGTCCAGTGGCTTGTGTCTGATTAACAGACTTCCTTATCTTAACTTAAAACATTCCAAGCCTTTAGACAAAGCTTCATTTCTTTAACCAATTACAAATTAAAGAATCTTTAAACCCACCTATAACCTGTAATTTCCCACTTTGAGATGTCCCACCTTTTCAAGCCAAACCAATATATGCCTTCCATGTATTGATTTATGATTTCACATGTAATTCTTGTCTCCATGAAATGTATAAAATCAAACTATAACTCAACTGTGGTGAGACCATTCACTCAGGGCTTCTTGGGTGTGGCTCTGTGGGCCATGATCACATATATTCAGCTCAGAATAAACCTCTTTAAATTATTTTACAGAGTTTGGGTTCTTTTCCATTGACACTATGTTACCTAGGCTGGTCTCTAGCTCCTGGCCTCAAGCGTCCTTCTACCTGAGCCACCCAAAGTGCTAGAATTCCAGGCATGAGCCCCCATGTCCGGCTCTCACAAACTTCTTTTTTTTTTTTTTTTTTGAGACAGAGTCTCACTCTGTTGCCTCACAAACTTCTTTGAGTGTCTATTGAAAACTATGAAGCCTCTCTCCAAAACATACACTCACAGCAAAGTTTGCATTTACCTTCAGGAAGGTCACAGGAGTCATAAACCCCCGCTGGGCCCCCTTTGGATGCGTTTCTATCTTAGAGAGATGTCATCTGGCAGAGATGCATAATGTAAGGAAATCGCACAGAATTTAACAACCTGAGCCCCACTTACCAGGCACTTACTAGCCAAGGAATCTGAGTAGGTCACCTGACATCTCCAAGCCCTGCTCTGTGTCACACGGTGTGTTAGGGTGGTGGACTGACCTATAACAATGCTCAGGACCCAAAGGCTGCCCCAGAAAGCTGGCAGGCTGGCATGCTGAGGGAGACAGAGGATACACATTCACAGAGAAGGAGCAGCCTCTCGCTCTCCCCTATACTGGTTCCAGGGAGCCAGCTTCCAGGACACTGGCTGGGTCCCAAATGCCACAGGGTGGGGCGGCTGCAGGTTTGGAAAGGTTACTTTTGGGCATGCCAGTCTGATTCTTCCTGCTTCCTGCACTCGAGCTGTGGGCACACCCAATTCTGCTCTCTCCCTGCAGCTAGCTGGAGAGAAAGGCAGAGCCGGCTGCACCGGGACGTGACCTCTGGCTCTCTTTTCTCTTCACAAATAAACAGGCTTTTCATTCGGAGTTCAACGCTGCGTTTACACATGCGGAGCTGGAAAGGCCCCACGTAGGCCCAGAGGCGCATCCTGGTGCAGCAGCCTGCAAGGAACCTGGTTCCCGGTGCATCATCCCTTATGTGTGCATTTCCCCCTGGGAATCCGGCAGGAGGAAGTGGGCTTGGAGGGTCAAAGTTAGGTATTGCTGAGCCCCCTGAGATAGTGACAGTGCCCAAACCCCATGTGTATGCTGTAGAAAAAGTAGCCAGAACACTATCCAGTCAGTGCTCTGGGGGGACATGAACTGCTGCACCGGAAGCACAGAGGGGAGCAGTTTGTCGTGGGTCACGATGCCACTGGGCTGACCTCTCGCCGTGGGAGGAGGGCATGAAATGAACGGTACACAGGAGCTTTGAAGATTGTAAAGATGAAAGTGAGATACTGTAGTCATATGTAACAATGACATCAGTCCCCCAGTTTATCTGGGGGGAATGGGGCTGGGTGAAGCATGTCCTCCCTTCCTTCTCCAGCTCTCCCCCAGGCCCCCATTCCCTCCAGGAGGACTGCTCTTCAATCAAGGGGAATGAACATCTATCCTCCAACATGCTACCTTTCCCAGCCCTTTGAGATTGTGTTCCTCTTCTTTATTTTCTTTTGGGAAATAAGATTCTGGGTCAGAAAGTTTTCTAAATTTAAAAAATTTGCTTAGAGAAGAACTCTGCTAGGGCTAAAACAACCTGAAACCCCGCGCTAATCAATCTGCAGTGCTGAGTCACAGTTGGGAACTGCCCAGAAGTGGGTGAGAAAAGGATCTGACTTAACTGGGAGTAAATTGAGCTCAAATGATGTGCAATCGCTTTGAGGCCATGTGGAACTCAACTATAAGCTTTCCTCCATTTTCCGCTACTTTATCTGCTTTCCTTCTTAGATTCTACGGGCTGTCAAGTCACATGACATTGGAAAAAGTTATATCACAAACATGGGCACATCTTCTCCCCAGAACTGCAACTCGTCTCTTCCTTTTCAATGGAAAAGAACCCAAACTCTGTTAAATAATTTCAAGAGGTTTATTCTGAGCTGAACATGTGTGACCATGGTCCAGAGGGTCATGCTGGTCTCGCCGTGGTTGGGTTGCAGTTTGGTTTTATACATTTCATGGAGACAGGAATTACATGTAAAGTCATATATCAATACATGGAAGGCGTACGTTGGTTTGGCCTGAAAAGGTGGGACATCTCGAATGGAGGAATTACAGGTTATAGGTGGGGTTAAAGATTCTTCAATTTATAATTGGTTAAAGAAATGAAGCTTCGTCTAATGGCTTATAACATTTTAAGTTAAGATAAAGAAGTCTGTTAATCAGAAACAAACCACTGAACATATACTCAAATTAGATTGATCTGTTAATTAAACTGATGACCTGCAGGAGTGGTTTAAGCTTTGTCCTGCATAGCCTTAGGCCTGTCAATGAATTACAAAGGCTACCTCCAAGAAGTGAAGGGGGCATGAACAGGCATGTCTGACCTCCCTGCTCACAGCCAGCAACTCAGCTTTAGGGTATTTCCGAGGTCTCCTTGGCCAAGCAAGAGGGGTTCCATTCAGTCATCTGGGAAATTTAAGATTTTATTTTAGTTCACACTCTGCAGGGAGCATGGCCAACGCTCCCTGCAAAAAACCGGGTCCCTTTGGTAGAGTTGCAGGGGATAAGAAAATAATAGAAAAATGGAAAATAATGGAAATAAAAGAATACACAGAGACAAAGGTATAGTTACATAAATTTATAAAGATTATAGGCAAAGCAGGATCTCAGGGGGCCTAGATTTCTCTGTGAATCTCAAAAGCCATGAATGAAGTCTTACATGGTCACTTATAGTGAACAGTGATTTGTTGCCAGGAGTAATATATTTACATAACAGCAGGTAGTTCCTCTTAGGTTAACAGATTTTCAAAAGGCTGCTACAGATCCCTTAACTAATTCTATCTACGTGAACAAATGGTTATAAAATCTTTCAAAGATTAACTTCTAAATTCTAAGGTAAATTTATCACTTAACAGAGGTGTTAAACAGAGATATATTGGCTCCATATTTTCCTTATCAGGTTATTGTGAATGGAGACAGGTAGTCTGGAGTTTTAAGCAGGAACTGCCCCTTGCTTTTAGCCATAGGCGGGCTGTTCGGGCAGCTGTCTGTTCCAGACGGGCACTCTTTCATCAACTTTCATCCTGTAGTTTTTAGCAGATTGACTTTGCTTTACAAAGCAAATCCAAACCTTTAGGTCTGAGAAACACGGTGCCTTGTGGGATACAGCCACGACTATCTTTCAGAGATGCCCTCCCGAGTGCAACAGCATTTGGAATGCAAACCAACACGTTCACATATTCCTACAGGGCAAAGCTCTGCCAAACTCCTGAGCCAAATCCTGTCTGCAAATACGTTTATATTAATTCATGGAGAAACAACACCCTATCTTGTCCATAGAGAGAAGGCACTGACAAGCTCCTCCTCTCTTCCGTCTAAATTTAAAATGGCTCAAGTGGCCTCTCATTTCTCAGATCTGGGGACTCGTCATTTTACATGCTTTGCTTTCTACTCTATAAAGTTTTCCTGTGCCCCAAAGAGCAGGAGCCCTGTTTGTTTGTGTGCCAGTTTGGAGAGCCAGGACCTATCTGCAGATGATTAAGCACATGTGACACTCGGGAGCCTGTATGTGGAGCCTCAAGCCTCCTAGGCTGAGTTTCCAACTGAGTCTGCAGCACTTCTCCCCTTGCTCCTGGCTGGGCAGCCTCAGGCTTACGATCCAGTGGGGTGGCTTTGGACCCAGCCTAAAGCTATGGCACAGGGTGGAGGAGAAACAGCTTGATTTTTTCATCTCATTCTGCAAAACAGAATTTTGAAATCAGATAAGAAGACTAGAATTTACACCAGTTTACAAGTTAATTGTCTGGAACGTAAAGAGATGCAATCTGCATATTGATTTGCATTTCTGATGGCTGGAACAGAAATTCAGTGATTACTTAGAAGAGTAAGAACTCCCTCATGTGAAAAATTATGAGGACCAAATGCCATTCTTGGCTTCGCTAAGACCTTAAAACAAGTCCAGGACCCCACCTCTGTTACATTAACATATTATGTCTTCATTCATTCTATCAAAACCCTGGTACCCACTTGTATGTGCCAAGCTAGGAACAGGTACTAAACAAGAGACATTTCCTGCCCTCAAGAAATCCAGTCTTGTGGAAGATATAGAACGGTGAATAATATAGCACAGTGAAAGGCAAATGTTGGACAATTAAAAAAACAGTACTTTTGAATCATAGGAAATGACACAACCTTTTTTTCAAAATGTTGTTGACTGCAAGAGGTTTTCATTCTAGATCTAGTTGCTCATCACACAAAGATTCAATTATTGAGATGAGGATTGCCAAGGAAGAAAAGAATTTTTAATATTTTAATATGACAGATGTCTTGCTGGAAGAATGGGAGAAGCTACCTCAAATCCATCTCTCCAACTAAGGGATACCATGGGCTTTTAAAGGAGGGTCATGTGCCTAGGGGCAGGCTGTGGTGTACATCACAAGGGGCTTTAAGCACTGGGAACAGGTTATGGGGGACAGTGAATCTTGGTGTCAGGAAGTCTGCTCAGGGGCCTTCAGAAACTCAACTCCTTTGACTTGTAGGAAATCCATCATCTCGGGTCAAGTGTGGTGGCTCACTCCAATAATCCCAGCACTTTGGGAGGCCAAGGTGGGAGGCCAAGGAAGTTCAAGCCCATCATTTCTGAGAAACAACTTAAAGGGTCAAATAGTTAAGGAAGAGGATTAAAAAAGCATATAGGAGTTCATGGAAACAGTTACAAAAATTTGAATAACTCCAAGGCAAAGGATCCATAGAATGCCCATTAAATCCATGACATTAAATGTGTATCACTTTATAAATATAATCTATAGATATCTATTTTTCATGGATTACTGATGTTATTTACTAAGGGAGTCATAAAAACAATTAAACACTTTTTTTAAAAGCAGATGCCAGAACAGGTTTTTGAGGTCCAGAGTTGCACTCTGTTTTATACTAATGACATCATCTCCTTTTTATTTGACACTGTCAACAATTCTACCCCATCCAGAGATCATCAACCAGGGTTCTGCAGCAATATGCCGTAGGCTTGTGTGACAAGTTGCAGAAGTGGGGCCATGACTGGGGGAAGATGACTGCCAAAGAGAGCCGGCCACACCCCTAAAATAGTTGGGATGGTCCTGTCTTTGCATCCTGGTTTGCGTTTTTGAGAACAAGGCAACCACCTGCCAGGCAAAGTGCTCTCCTCTCTCTCTTTATGGTGCTGTGAGCAAAGCTCTGCCCAGGTGTCCCAGTGCCTTAATGCTCAGAAAGCCAAGACGCCTGCAGTAAGAACCAAACCTCCTCGGCCTTCTAGGGAGAGGGACAGGGCACCTTTCTGTAGTCCTGGGATCCCAGTGTTTTGTCTCAAGACTCCCTGGTCACTGGGTGATGTGGCCAGTGTCTTATGTGGGTTTTCATATATTCTCAGACCAAAGATGCTACTATGATCTGCAAACTGTTCTAGAAGCTTGCTCTCTCTCTCTTGCGTTTTTTTTTCTTTCATTAGGTTGTGGTGAAGTGTCTCTGCAGCTCTCTTAAACTTTTAACTGACAAAACACTTTGGCCTTATTTCTATTAGCTTGTCCTTAGGGCACCTCTGGGAGACACTCAATATTGTTCCTTATGCAACACACAAGCAATGCGCCTTAGGACTTAAAGCTTGGCTGCAGGCAGATGACTCTACTGAATGCTAACTGGGGCCTAAGAGAACAAAAGACTGAATTTTTTCTCTACAAGGGCTTTGAATCTAGTTAGGGGCACAAACATTTACAAATTAAGAAACAACAACTTTTTCTCATAAACGAAAAGGAATAACCTCTGTTTCTGCAGCTGTCTCTACACGAGGCCGTGGCAGCAATGTTCTCATTGCACTGGACGCTTTGCCCATCCGTATTCTGAGGAAGATAAGCTCTGTGGGGGTAGGAACCGTGTCTTTTCAACTTTGCATCCCTAGTGCCCATCGTGGTGCTTGTTATTTGGTAGATAATCTACAACTATTTGTTAGATGCTGAATTTGTTGAGAGTTAAAGTGGATGAACCAACTTCTCTACGTTGACTACTGTTGGGCAGTAGTCAATGTAGACTTCTGTTGGGCAGAAACAGTTTTCACCTACTTAGTCGACTATTCAGAAGTCTGTTGCTCACTGTTGATAAGAGACAGGATCATGTGAACATGGTAAAGTTAACATCAATCAACATTTCCTCATTCCCCAGGGAGTATCACTTGAACACTGTTCAGGGTAGCAGAACAGCAAGAACAGTTCTATTCAGTAACCATTATGTGACATATACAATGTGTGTGTGTGTGTGTGTGTGTGTGTGTATTTACAGACATGTTACAGACATAGATAGAGATTTATATGTGTGTCTATATGCATTTAATATATATGTATTCACATATACATATGTATAATGTGATTTGAGGAAATACTGATACAACCTTTAATAAAAATATTTTTCCCCGATTACTTCTCCCTAGCCAAGGGGTGAACGTGTGGGGAGGGAGGTCTTATGAGGAAAAATAGAGCTTTTTCTTGTGTCAGGAAGTGGGTGTTCAGAAGCAGAGACACTATAACCAACTCCCCATCCAATGAATTTCAGCGACCCCTATATAATCCTCTCCCTTAACTACTTGACTTTTTGACTTGCTTCCCAGAAATGGTGAATTTTCTGCAAAACAATGAAGCTGAGATTCTGAATGCACCTGGGCAGACTTTTGGGCACCAAGACTCCCCATCCCCCACAACCTGCCCCCAGTGCATGTAGCCCCTGGTGAGATACACCAAGACCTGCCCCAAAGCACTTGGCCCCTTCTTTAAAAGCTCATGATCTCATTAGTCTAGTTGGAGAGACAGATTTGAGGCAGCTTCTCCCGTTCTCCCAGCAAGACATCTGTTGTATTAAAAATTCCTTTCTTCCTTGGCAATCCTTGTTGACTCAATAATTGGATCTTGGTGTGAGGAGCAAATGGAGCTAGCCTGAAACCCCCTTGCAACACCAGCAACCTGGGAAAGGGGAGCAGGCATGAAAGGGCTCCAGGGTAGAGTGCAAGGCGGGGCTCTCCCACCCCAGATTCAAAGACGGGAGGACAAGGGTTGACGGTGATCCTGTGTATTGAGAACACCGGGAAGAAGAGAGTCTGAGCGGCTTACACACATGGGCAGCGGAAGGGGTCAGGGACCCGCTTTATTCCCCGGCCACTCCAGCAGCTGGGTGATCACCGCGGTTCCCAGCCAGGCCAGGATTCTGGCAGAAAGTATGTAGAGTCATTAGAAGCACGTGATGTAGGGTGTGAAAAACCACAATTCAAATTCTAGCTCTGCCATCAGTCACCTTGAGAAAATTATTTAACTTCTTTCAGGATTTATTTTTTTCATTTGCAAAATGGAGCTACTACTCAAGCTTGTAGGTTGTAGAGGGAATTCAATAACAGAAAACACTCGATATGGTGCCTGCCACATAGAAAGAAATACGTGGTAGCTCTTCTTAAAAGTCATCGTTGCAGAGAGAGGCATCTGAAGATGGCTGGATTCGCACTGTAAACCCCTGAGATGGGGCCAGACCTGGACCAGACAAGAAAGCTCAGGGGAGACATTTTATATTAACACTTATGAACGTTTGAAGATATCTGGGAAGGATAATCTCAACATCACAGTCACTTCTACCTTGGGTGGAAAGAACTTTTTTCTCAGAGCTGGTTTGGATTTAAACAGAGAGAAGCAAAGTAAGAGAGGACATGAGCAGTTGGAGGGGGCAGGGGGTGATGTCCTGGGAGGAATTGCCAAGTTACAAGACGTAAAACGTTGTCGGAGAAAATGCATGCTGAAAACAAGCTCCTTCCATTCTCCACTATGCTGCTGAGTAGAGCAGGGGCCAGCCCTTGGTAGCAGCTCCCGCATCACGGCGCCAGACCCCCGTCCTGTTCCACCCCGAGTGGAAGTGACCAAAATGCACGATTTCCTACCTCATGGACCACCACCTCAATTCCCCGACAGCAGAATTCAATCCCACCTCGTCTTTCTTTCTCTGATTCCCAGATGTGATTCAGCATGCTTCAGTTGTCCCAGATTCTCGTTTCCCAAGTTGAAATTAGGACTGAATAGGTGGAATTCAGCCAACTTGATTCTCTGTCAATTTAGGAGTCAAATCTTAGGATATTTTTTTTAGAGATTGTAGTGGGAAAAAAAAATACTCAAAAGAGAATTATTCTCGGGATACTTCTGATTTATCTAGCGCCAGAAAATTAAAGACATTTATAAAAGGCAGATTTCTGTAGAAAAAAAAATTTTTTTTTATCATTCCCTTACCTGAAAGCCAGATTGGGTTTAGAATGTGCAAATTGGAAGCAGATTGAGTAAGTGCTGTTGCTTATGACTTGGGCCTTTTGAAGTTGAAAAAAAGCCTAAATATGAACCAATCGATTAATCTGCTCTTGGGAGGCTGATGTGTCAGGAGCTATTATCCAATATTGCGGTAGTAAACATGTCTTGCCTACTGAAGAGAGAGGTGTGCAATGCTGCAGACTTCTAAGAGGATATTCTCGAGGGCAACAGTTTCCAACATATGTTCTAAGAGGAACTAGCTCCCTACGATGATAAAACATTATCTGTCCTAACCAAGCTTGGAAAACACCACATTCTACAAAATAAACTCAGTTTGTTTTTCTCTGAGTGTTTAGTCTTTAATATAAACCTAATATACATATTTAATATTTACTTGTGATTTTTCAGGAGTAAAGTCAATATTTAGCATTTCCCTTCCAAACCACAGTACAGTCCATAAAAAAAAAATAGCATTTCCCAAATTTATTTGACCATAGAATTTTTTTTCTCTGAAAATAATTTTGAGAAGCTCATGTTCCACAGACCACATGATGGGAAATATTTCACAGAAGTTATTCATCAGTCTATTGATGTCTGGTGCATGGTCTGCTATAGAAAATAATAAAAAAATTTTCTAACATTCTAGATTCCTGAGCCATCAACTGTCTGGGAGACAAAAACTCATCACTAATTGTAACACAATTAATCAAACTTATTGAAACTAATTGAATATTAAACCAACATAATTCCTGCATGGAAGATATATAAAATATATATTAAAAACAACACTTGTTGTTTTGTTCTGTGGATGGAGTGAGTAGAAACTGGCAATTATCGACTGAGCAGTGACTTTTCTTTGTACAAGATTTAAGCCTGCAGAGACATATGGTAGACAACGTGCAATCAACCAAGATAATAATTTCCTTTACATTGATTAACATTCATTTCCATCCAAAGGGAGAACTGCCATGGAATATATCCTCCTGACTGAAGGTAGGAGTGTGCATGTCAGGTCTGTGAGCCAGCACGATGACATTCATTAGGGTGATACTGCCTGAAGATTTAAGGATTCTCAGAGCACCATTGTGTACGGGGAAATAGTGAACACACACACACACACACACACTCTCTCTCTCTCTCTACTCCACATTATGTTAAAGATGAGAAAAGTAAAACCCAAGCACATTTGCCATTAGAGTAGCAAGATCTGGAATTTTAAACTCAGTATTTCTGATTCTCATTCCATTAAAAGTAGAGCTTTTTCACTGCAGACAGCCATATCACAGAAAGCTGGAAACTAGGTAAAAGTGAGAAAATCAGAGTGTGTTTCTCGATCTCCTGTTGGGTGATTCCTCTGCTCTAACCTCTGGTCAGTTTACCAGGCAGCCTCCAGATTCCATGCAGAGTAAAGACTGCTGGAAAGAAAAAACGCAAATGAAAGTCTTCCCTCAAATAGACCCAAATCGAGAGTGAATTTTATGGAGCCAATTATACTGTTTAGACAGGGATAAATTACATGACAGAAACATAAACAAACTGCTGATATGGAGAAGAGAGAGTTTAATTCACACATGGAAGCTGAATCGGTCTTTGAAAGATGGGTAGAATTTTAAGATATAAAAGAAGAGAATGTTGGTCTACCAGTTGCCCCAAAGAATGTAGTAAGTCAGAAGAGGAAGAGTGCTGTTGTTTGATAACGGGTCTTCCCCAGTGACAGACAAAAACAACCAAAGAGGCAGAGAAGGCTTCCGTGCCCATCCCCAGACATCTGCATAGGAGTAAGAGCTAGCGAGGGAGGTTACCAACAAGACGTGATGAGACTGAGTCCCAAATTATGAACTGATCAGGACCAAGGAGGCACAGGAGACAAGCATGTAGGGAGGAAGTTGAACAGTAAGACCAGGAGAGGGCAACCTGGCAGAATTCTGATGGATGACTGTAGATCCCTGGTTTGGTCTTGATTTTAAGGAACTCACCAAATTCCTCACTCTCTCTGTGAGCCACCTTAAAGGCATCACAGGGGAAGTGTTGGGGCCAAGCAATCATGAACAAAGGCACGTAGGTGAGAAAGTGCCCAAGGCCTAGAAACAGCTGGTGTGTTCAGGGATCAAGGAGTAACATGCAGTCAGTCCATCCTTGGTATTCCTGGGAGACTGGTCCCAGGACCCTGCCACAGACCAAAATCTGTGGATGCTCAAGACCCTTACGTAAAATGCTGAAGTACTAATATTTGCATAGAACCTACCCACATCCTCCCGTATACTTTAAATCATCTCTAGATTACTTATAATACCTAATACAATGTAAATTCTATGTAAATAGTTATTATACTGTGTTGTTTATGGAATAATGACAAGGAAAAAAGAAAGTCTAGGCATGCCCGGTACAAATGTTATCATTTTTTCCTGCACATGTTTTTGACCCTCAGTTGGTTGAATCCAGGGATGCAGAATCCACAGATCAGAGAGGGTGGACTGAGCTGAACCCTGCCTTCTTCTGCTCTAGAAAAAAACGGTATGGGCATCTAAGAGAAAAGGAGCAAAATTACAGACCAGAACCCCATTTGTGCTGAGGGAATGACCATCTCAGAGGGCAGACCTATTCAAGCACGAGCCAATGCCTTCTTCCAAATTTGCCGTCACTGGAAGAAGCTGTGCAGGGAATGACCTTCACCATGTGAATTCTGAGTCATTTGGAAAAGTGGATGCCATTCCTCTCAGAAGGGCTCTTTCTGAGAGGAAATGAAGAAGGCCCCTTCTTGTACAGGAAAGGCCCTGAAGCATCTCCCCAGGTTGCTCTAGATCTTTCTTGTCCATTAGAAAATATACTATGAATTCACCCCGAAATACTAATCACCTCTTAGGATTGCACCTCCTATGGGTGTTTAGTCTGGAAAGAGGGCAGGAAGGGATTCAAAGAGTGAATTACGATAAAGGAATTTTAGACGCATGACTTCTGGGAAAGGGAGGTCTTGCAGGGATCAGAGCCTTTTACCCATTGCCCCTTGAAGTATGGCCCAAGCATGCCCAGCTTCAAGACAGGCACTACCCGCCCCCCACAGCACTCAGAGGGTGGGTGCTGCTTGCTCAGGGCTTGGGACGCGGCTCAGAGGTAAGGAAGCTGGTGGCGGTCAAAGTTGAGCTAATGCTGCCTTTGAGCCATTGTCACTGTTGCTGAGTTGGCCACAGCCCTAGAAGAAATAAATGCAGGGCTGACAGGACTGTCACCAGAACCAGCTTCCCCACCACAGCACAGCTTCAGTCAGCACTGGCTCTGGGACAGGCGGCCCCCAGGGAAGCCTGGTACGTCAGGACTACAGTTCCCTCTTCTTCTGAATGAGTTCAGATGACTCTGACTGAGTGTGTGTTTCATGTATAATGGGATAGCATGGGCAAGCCCAGGTCCTGACGCCGCTCACCAGGAAGGTGACTGATGGGCTCCGTCATGCTCCTGAAGGAAGGAACTCAGGATCAGAAGAGAACATGGGCCCCAGGAGGCAGCGCTGAACTTGCCAGCCAAGAGACATGTTCCGTGTCTCAGAGGTCAGCTTTTCCTGAAGGTTTCTGTATCCTGTTTAGAAATGTGTTTCAGTCACGTCCCAACCAGGAGACATTATCATCAAAAAGTCTTGCAAGCTGGCCATCTGGACACTTGGTTGCTCTGGGGTCTGTTAATAAAAGGCGGCCAGAAAAAAATCTGCCTATGATGGGACATCTGGCTGCCACTACGGAGTCCTGAAAAAAACTACCAATGGCGAACAGCTGTCCCCTGCAATTAGAGTCACGTCTCTGCCAAGGAAAAGCTTTCCCTTCTGGAAAGCCTCATGTCCAAAGCCACTTCCCAAGTGAGTTGAGGTCTTCTTTAGAAATGCCCTTCAGGTATGTCCAATTTTGGGGAATAGCACTCTTGTGTTCCCATTGCAGTGCGTCAGTGGTGCTCTGTTGACCTCGTCATGGAGATCTGATGGCAGCTTTGGCACTTAAATCCACCTGCTGATTTCAGTTCGTGGAACTTCCCAAGGCCTTGTAAGCACTCGGACACCAGCACAACAGGTTAATTCCTCAGAGGGAGCCCTGAAATCCCACAGAGGGCCTGGTCCTCTGGCACAGGTGTATTCAGTTCCTTCATTCATTTAGCACACATTTAGCAAGCACCTACTGTGTGCAAGGCCCTGTTCCGGGTGGTAGGAACCTAAAAATAGGTAGAACATAGTTTGCACATACTTGAAAAAGAAAGCAAACCCTTTATAAAGAGAAAGGTATCTGATGATGTGAACAAAGGCAGGATTTGAAATTTAGGAAAGAATGAAATTTATTCACTTTGTGACCAGGATAAACTATATATTTTGCACTCCAGCAGTTTCTTTTTTTCAAAATGAGGGAAGCGAACAAGATGATCTTCTTCAGACCTTCCAGCCTCCACTGTGCTCCTGGGGCGGTGGGTGCCAAGGCAAGTCTTTGTCTGCAGGGTCCCTGCGGAAGAAATGCCAACCCCTGGAGAAATACTAACTATGGGACTGGAGTGTGGTGGGGATTCTATGTGAGGTGAGTGGAGAGAGAGTTTGGAGCAGAAATTGGACAAAGGATGGAGAGAGTTTGACGGGCATTACATCTGTGTGAGAGAGAGAGAGAGAGAGAGAGAGAGAGAGAGAGAGAGAGAGAGAGAAAGGAGGTTACTAAAAGTTTTCTTGAGTAAAGTAAATGAAATCTCCTTTGACATTTAGTGAGAAACTTCAGTAAAGAATTAAAATGATTTACACTATTGGGGCTGCTGCAACTTTTTTGTTTTTTAGATTGAGGTATTTTGCTAATTCTGGATCAGGATGTGTGTGTCAGATAGGGTTCTTGGTTACAGGTAACAGATACTGTCATTGATTAAGCAGAAAAGGATTTTAATAAAAAGATTTTGGGGTACCCCACAAAACTGCTGGTAGGGTCAGACAACCTGACTTGAGCTAAACTTCCAGGAACAATGTCCACAATTATGCTGCAGGATGGGCTTGCAAGAAACTGTGGTTACCTTGCCCCACTGAGCACTAGGGGAATCATAGTTGCCATCGTACCAGTACATCTGCCCAAAGCTCAAGTCTAGCAAATAATCTTACCTTCAAAAGCCGAATGGCTCTGCTTCCATGTGCACTAGCAAAATGGATCCATACAGTTCATCCTTTCTCTCATGTCCGAATAGAAGTTTCACACAGTGGGTCTGACTGGCTATGTCTTAGCTGCAATGCAGGAGAGAAAGATGAGTTTTCTATGTTATTCCTTGCAAAAGCCAGGTCCACAAGGCTGGATATTCCCCAAACACAGCTTCTAGGCAGCCCCACAAATGCCAAGACCCCTTAGACTCATGGATTTCTGAATTTCCCTGTCGAAAGTGGTAAACTAGGCAGAAGGTGCTCACTGTGTCTGGGCTGAGAGGGCACTGACCAAAAGCAATCTGGAAGTTGCTGCAACAAGAGAAAGAACAACTTGTTCTCCTTAGTCCAGCCTCTGACCTCTAACCTTAGACCTGGGGTTAAGATCTCAAAGGGGAGAGCTGGAAAGAAGGGGTGCTGCAGAAGGAAATAAGGCTCTGAGGGACAAGGGACAGGTTTCATGGGGCTACAGGCTCTGCTTAGAACTAACCTGCTCTACGAGAGCAGCCCCCTGGCCACAAGGAGCCTCAGTTTCCTAGGCCTTTTTTGGTACCTGAGCATGGCCCTATAGCTACAGGAATGATTTGCATCATAGTACTGAGGCAGTCACCTGCTATTCTTCGGAAAGATTATTTCCACTACTGAGAGAAAAGGAAAAAAAAAGCACTTATCCTTCTTGATTTTCTTCCTGACTAGTTTTTTCCCAACCCCGTGTGCCTAAGAACCTCATTTTTGCTTTGCAAAACCTACTCCCTCAAAGAACAAAAGAGGAAGGGAGGAAGGAAGGAAAGAAGGAATGAAGGGAGAGAGAGAGATAGACAAGAGAGAAAGAAAGAGAAAAAGAAAATTACCAACATCCAAAACATTTGTCAAAGCAAAACTCTTTCATAAACTTCTCTGACAACTCCAGCCAGAATTAATTACCAAGCTCCTTCTATGCCATCTTAGTAATTCTTTTAAACCTTCGATTATAGCACATCCTGGCACTGACCACAGCACCGTACCTCCCCCCAACCCCGCTGCTGTCCGGCTCAGGTGTCCATGGCTAGATAAGCATTGGCCGTGTTTACCACCCACGGTACAGTTGCAAGTCATTAACCTGGGGTCAGAGTCTTGACTTCCTTAAGGATGGACAAAAGAGGTAACATAAATTCCAATGTCCATTCTACATGAGAAATTTTAAAATATGTTTGGAAAAAGGTCAGCATTTAGGGATTAACTGGAGAACTCCTTGCGGTGACTCTTTTAAAAGACCCAATACTTACCTGGATATGTAAGTTTTCGGTGTGTTTGTCTGCAAAAAAAGAAGTCTTTGTACCTAAGGTCCTTATTAGCTTTTAGTCTCCATCCAACTGAGAGTGCAAGGGGGGCCAAAACTCTGGCTGTCCTGTCCAAGGATGGGCAGTATGTATGATCTTGGCCCCTCCATCCTGTCCCCTCTCCTCTCCCCAGGGGACACCAGGATGCTCAGGCTTTCTGC
Organism: Avahi laniger; assembly: GCA_963575035.1. Taxonomy (NCBI): domain Eukaryota; kingdom Metazoa; phylum Chordata; class Mammalia; order Primates; family Indriidae; genus Avahi; species Avahi laniger. Next base: position 117,776 of record CAUYSK010092050.1, read on the forward strand.
AGCTTCCCTGTAAACCCACTCAGAGGGGAGGACCGGACCGGCCACATGCACTGAGGTTTCAGTGACTAACCTAGTTCAACGCGCTCCACTCCCCTTGCGGGAGGGGTAAGGGGCAGACAGCCCTAGCATCTTTGTTTCTGCTTTCGTCAGAGGCAGGAATTATTTTTAGGCAGGGCCAGATTAAAAGGTGAGCAGGTTGGGCAGCTTCCTAGAGGTAAATCTGAACAGGGCATCGACTATCACTGAGATAAATTGAAATTATTGTGTGTGTTAACTCAGGCTTCCATGCACAGCTTCTTACACAGCTGGTGAGATAGAAGTTGATCCTCTATCATTGAAGTTTGACAGAGCCTTAGGGAAGAAAAATTTTAAAACAGCCTTTTCCTGTGCTACCATGACTACTAAGAATTTTGAGGCAAATGGGCAAATGCAATCGGCTGAAGTTCAGCAGTTCACTGAACTCCCGCAACCGAGCAAGGCATGAGCAGTAAGTGGGAATGAGTGAGTGATGCATGTTGTCACCTGCGTGTTCAGTGATTCAATGTGTCTCCCAAGAAGTACTCCAGACCAAAGGAAATCTGAGAATAGGTTTTTAGCAAAGTGAGAAAAGTCTTGCCAATTGTTTTGAGATTGTGGATTTATTTTGGTCAGTGCAGATTAGTAAACTAATATGCTTCTATGTAAAAATTTTTACTAAGACATAATCAGTTTCTTTCCGTCTCCTATTAATAATGTTGAACATGAATTTTTAAAATGTCAGGCTCCAAAACCATATGTGCAGACTGGAGTCTCAGCACATCTTCATCCCTGGCAATGGGCCAGGACCGTTGACACATGCAAGCTGAAAACACCACCCGTGACATGACTGCAGGACTCAACTCTGTCCTGCAATGCCATTCCTGTTGTCTACTCAAAGGCCATAGCCAGCCTATTCTGACATTCATGGACCTCCCATCCCCTGGCAGTGTGTCCCTGCTATGAATTTGTCATTCTCACCTCGTAACACCTCTAATAGTCTGCCTATTTTACTTGTCTATACCTCCTTAAGGGCAAAGACCATTTATTTATTTATTCTTTCTTTATACTCTCCAAGAGCTAGCACAACGCAGAAAACATGGCAGACACTAAATACGTGTCAGTTGAATCAAAAAAAAAAAAGGAGATGAATTAATTATACAGATTTGAACTTTTGCCTGCCTACACTTGCAAGTTTCCACGCAAACTGCCTAACATGTTAATACTTCCAGCCCTGGCTCCAGCGCTCTCTGCCTCGCCTTACTGCTGTCTACACCCCGTATAAACAAACACACAGTCTTCGGCCAAAGGAAGTGGTGGAATTTCAGTCATCACTTCAAAGGTGGGGAAAATTTGAATAGAATAGGAAAGGAGGCAGAGAGGAAAAATAAGAAAAACTTTCCAGAGGTCCTGGATGTTCCTTTTTGGTACATACTATTTTCCCTGCCTTGAATGCATTTCGTATCTCCTCCCATTACCCCCACCCTGGCAAATAAATAAATAAATAAATAAATAAATAAATAAATAAATAAAACACAATCATCCTTCAAAGCTTTTACCAAAGAACAAATCTTTCACAAAACCTTCCCTAATGACCCCAGCCAAATTAGTTACTAACCTCCTTCCTCAGGAATCTTAGTATCTTTTTTGAGCCTTTGATTCTAGCACTTTCTAGCACTTACTCCAGAGTCTTAGTTGTTTGTGTTCATTTCTGAGCTCCACAGCTAGATTGCAGCTTCCCTACAAATGAGTTTTTCTTTTCATCTTTTTATTCTCTTAAGTGCCCAGCGCAGTTGGTGTTCAATAAATATGTATTGCATTAAATTGAAGAATGCTACAAGTTACAATTAGGAGGAATAAGTTCTAGCGTGCTATTGCACAGTAAGGGACGATGGTTAACAGCAATGTATAGTATATTTTAAAATAGCTAGAAGAAAGCTTTTGAATGTTCCTTATCAAAAAGAAATAATAAATGCATGAGGTGATGAGTATGCTACATACCTTGATTTGATCATTATACCATATACATGTGTATTGAAACATCAAATGGTAACCCATAAATATGCACAATTTTAATGTAAATAAAATAAAAGTAAAAAATAAATCGAAGAAGGGCAAAGCCTTCCAGAGTGACTACTTTAAAGGACAACCCTGGTCCCAGCTACCCAGGAAGCTGAGGCAGGAGCATGGCTTGAGCCCAGGAGTTTGAGGTTGCTGTGAGCTAGGCTGACGCCATGGCACTCTAGCCCAGGCAACAGAGTGAGATTCTGTCTCAAAAAAAGAAAAAAAAAAAGACAACCCTGAATTGAACGTTGTTGAGTCACGTGATATTTGTGTAGTTCCATTCTTACCTGCATACCATGGGCATTGTTACCACATTGCTGACTTACTAATGCACTTCTGGCTCCTGGTTATCTCCTGACTATTTCGAAGAATCTTAAGTATCGTAATGATTTTGTATAGTGGATCAGATTAACAGAAAAATGAAGTCACTTCATTTAAAATGCCAAAATGAGTGGCTGGCAGAGCAGGAAGCCCAGGGCCCCTGACTCTGAGCTCTCTGGGTGCTCCTACAGCCACTGCAGCAACAATAACGTCCCACACGTACGTGGCACCTTTTTCCCTGGGCTTTCACAGAGCTCTATAAACAGTAATTAATGCAGTTCAGACTTTAGACTCAACTGTTTACCCTGGCTCTCAATTAATTAGTCAATTGCCACGCTAGGAAAACACGGTTTGTGTATACTTTTATCAGGGCACGCACAAGGGTGACTCATACTCACAGATCTGCTCTTTCGTGAAGCACGAGGTACACACGGGCTGCGGCGACAGAGACCATCTCACAGCCAGCGAGGCCTCCAGGGTTCTCTGGAGGCAGGTGCTGCTTATCATAACCTCCCCCTGCACAGTGGGCGGAATGAATCACCAAAAGGCCAAACAGCTTTTCCAAGGTGTGAGGAGACCTCTCTGCAACTTTGTGTAAAGATTGTTCTGTTTGTTCTAACGTGTTTCGGAGTGTTCAGAGGAAAGGGCTTGTCCTCTTAAAATAACCTGTGTTACCAGAAAACTTGACTGTAAAGTCCTACGAGAACTTTCCGTGGCACACTGACTGATAAAGAGGAAGAGAGACAGGGCCTTGGGAGCTGCCCGCTGTCCCTGTGTCCCAGCTGAGGAGGGTCTGTCTCAAGAAACCTCGTCGGTGTCGCCATGTTTAGGGACATTGCGGGAGGTGCGGGGACAGTACGTTCTGGGCAGCCCCTTGTGCTCTGCCTTTTAAAAAAATCTTTTGTTTATATTTCTTAATCGACAAATAGAAATTAGATGCATTTACTGTGTACAGTGTGGAGTTTTGATTTATGTGTATGCTGTGAAATGATTACCACACACCAGCTAATTTACCTGTCCATCAACTCACATAGTTTTTTTTTTTTTTTTCTTTTTTGAGACAGAGTCTCACTGTGTTGCCTGGGCTAGAGTGCCGTGGCATCATCCTAGCTCACAGCAACTTCAAACTCCTGGGCTCAAGCAATCCTCCTGACTCAGCCTCCCAAGTAGCTGGGACTACAGGCATGCGCCACCATGCCCGGCTAATTTTTTCTATATATTTTCAGTTGTCCAATTAATTTCTTTCTAATTTTAGTAGAGAGGAGGTCTCACTCTTGCTCAGGCTGGTCTCGAACTCCTGAGCTCAAACAATCCGCCCACCTTGGCCTCCCAGAGAGCTAGGATTATAGGCCTCACATAGTTTTTTCTGTTCCATTTTGTGGTGAGAATGTCTATTATCTATTCTCTTGACAAATTTCAAGTATATGATACAGAATTGCTAACTATAGCCACTGTGCTGTACATTAGATCCCCAGCATTTATTCATCTTATAACTGAAGGTTTGGACCCTTTGACCAACATCTCTGCACCTCCACTATCCCAGCCCCTGGCAACCACCGTTCCAATTTCACTCTTGCTCTGGGGAGTTTGCCTTTTTTATATTTCACATATAAGTGAGATTATGTGGCATGTGTCTTTCTGTGTCTGGCTTATTTCTCTTAGCGAAATGCCCTCCAGGTTCATTCATGTTGTGGCAAATGGCAGGATTTCCTCATTTTTTGTGGCTGAATAATATGGCGAATTAATAATATTAATACACCATAATTTCTTTATTCATTCATCTGTCAACAGACACTTGGGCTGCATACCTATCTTGGCTATCATGAATAATTTTGCAAGGAAGATGGGAGTGTAGATACTGCTTTGAAATCCTGATTTCATTCCCTTAGGATACATACCCAGAATTGGGATTGCTGGATTTAAAAATGGGCAAAGGAACTGAATAGACATATCTCCAAAGAAGACATAGAAATGGCTAACAAAAGGTGCCCAACTTACTAATAAACAAGGGAATGTAAATCCAAACCAAAATGAGATATTGCCTCACGTCAGTTAGAATGGCTGTTATCAAAAAGACAAGAGCTAACAAGTGTCGGTGAGGATGAGGAGAAAAGGGAACCCTTGCACACTGTTGGTGGGAACGTAAATTGGTACAGACATTATGGAAACCTGTATGGAGGTTCCTCACAAAACTGAAAATAGAACTACTATGCGATCCTGCTCTGCCTCTGACACAACACACACCAAGAGTGCCTGGTGGGCTCCGACACTAACTAGCAAAGCCAGGAAGCAAAGCTCAGCCTTCAGGGGCTTTTTGAGCAGGATTGTGCTAAGTGCTATTAGCACAGTGCAAAAGGCTCTGGGTGGGAAGGTCACCAGTGGGAACCTGGGGGCCTCTGGAATGAAAATCAGAGGTGAAGGTGGGGTGAATTTAAATCTCAGCACAGCATGTGTGCACACTTAGGCATTTATCCTTCATTCACAGGACCAGGTACTATACAAGATGATTTTAACATATTTTCATATTTAGCATATTGATGCCAAACGTTGGGTGAAACACACAATATATATTTTAAAAATCATAAGAAGAAATTACCAATGTCCTCAGATCTCACTTAAGTTCTCACTTTCTCTTGTTCTTGACAGCCTTCTGCCTACAGTCCTCACTTAATTTTAATTTTATTTCATATTTTTTAACTGTGCAAGGACCTTTGAAACTCCTTTCTTTTTCGGATCTTATTTCTGAACCCATGGGGGACATCACCATGGTGAAGACAGTGTATTCTCACCTCCTAAACTCAGCACATCCTAGTATCTCATGGTATTAATATCTTATCTATGTCAGGGCATATAAAGTGTTAGCCTCTTACCCAGGCTGTGGGTACAATTGTCACCAGGCCTGGGCCTGGGTTAAGCATCATGATCTTCACCAGGGACTTCTTCCGTGTCAACCCTGAACCATCGACCAGTGCTTTCTGGAAATGACTTCTGATTATTCAACCAGCTTTGACTCCACCAAAGGGAATTCATCTTATGCATATTTCACCGTTTTATCCATAAAAACATCAAGAGAGATATACGTTGGCATGAGATAGTCTTAGTAAATCTGTGTTGCATCAGTAATCAACATATTATTTCACAAACATTGATCAACCATCCGCCTAACAACCTGTTGCATCATTTTCCAAGATATTTTCATAGCTTGGGTGAGCGTGGCTGTGCTTCAGGATAAAACCTCAAAGGCTTGAGTAGGTAGGGACACCAAGGAATATAGGACCAGGATACAGCCATGATCCAAGGACCAACTCAGCTACGGGACTGGCCTCTGAATTGATGGATAGCCAGTCTAATGTGTATAGTGCCTAAAGGAGTATGGGGAATTTAGGCTCACTTTGAGCTGGAACCCACATTTAAGGCAGTTCAAGTTAATGGGTGGATCAGAGCAACTCGAACTGGGGGGAGAATAGTTTTCCATCCCAGGCAAGCAGCATTCTCAGAGTCCTGAGTGGGCAATCTCCTGAAAGCAGGACCTCAGGTGGTAGTGGTGGGTTCAGGGAACTGAAGTAAGCTGCCGGAGAGGGGAGACTGTAAGAGTTAGGCAAACTATTGGAGTCCCAACCACAAAAGTTCTAGGGTAGAGTGGGATTCTAGTCACATTAGGAAACTGAAGTTACTAATCGAGAGACCAAAGGCAGAAAGCAGGGTCAACAGGTCAGGAGTTTGGGTAATGACGCAACATGTGCCCCAGACTCCCCTTCTGAGGCTGAGATGCCAAGTCTCAGGTTCAGGATCTCAGCCCCCTCACGTCCTGGTGGTTGGGTGAGAAATGGCAAGTGCTCCCAGGAGCAGAGGTCGTCAATTCTGTGAGTAGAACTGAGCAGCCCTGGTGAGTATTCTAGAAGCCAGCAGCGAATCCTACCAAGTCAAAATGCTCTGCCCTTTCACCGTCTTGAAAATAAAAACAATACTTACCTTGCTCAGTTCTAATTCTAAATTGTATATTTCCTTAAGGATTGTTAGTTAAACAAAGACAACAATTAGAGTTTAGCTAAAGTTACCTTGTGATCTTAATGAAAGGTTATGTTTTCACAGAGGAAGCGATAGGGGTTGAATGGGAGACTATTACTGCTTATCTCGGTGAACCGCGGGTGAAGGATACTGATTTGCTAGATCTGTCTGTCCATTAATAGTCCACACGGGCTGTTCACCTGGTAGCGTTATCATTATTGGAGACATAGGGTGGAATTATTACGTTCTTTAGAACTGAACTGCAAACTTAAACCTATTTAGAAACATGTGTGTGTGTTTAGCTTGCCCTTTCTTCTTTTCTCTTTCCCTTCCTTTACATTTTCCTCCCTCCCTTCCATTTCTTCTTTCTCTTCCGTTCTCTCTCTCTCTCTCTCTCTCTCTCTCCTTCTCCCCCACATTAGGGCATAGGGATAATGACCTGCCTGATAGGAGCTGATAGGTACGCACTCACTGAGCATGGCAGGGAAAAGACCAGGAATGTCTATCTAAGTCTGGGGTATCAGAGAAGCCTCGCCAAGATTGCTGAGTCTTCAGGGGATGTAGGATTTGGCCAGATGGAGAAGGTCACCCTAGGTAGAGAGCATCATGCACTGGTAGTGTATAAAAAGCAGGACTTATTGGAAGAACTGTCAGGGATGGGCAAGGTCCAGTGCAAAAACACAAAGAGAGGGAGCCGCCCTGCCCTGGGCATTCCAGCTCGTGGGGCACCAACTTTAAAACCAGCCCTGACCAGGGCTTCCTCTGCTTTTTTATAGTCTCTGAGTATAAGCTTTCATAATAAATATCACCTTTTTTAATGTCACATTTTTTTTTTCTTAAAAGACTTTGTAAAGAGCATCCGTGATGGAGAATAACTCCTCTCACATTCTGAGTTTTCTTTATCTCACAGAGAGCGCCTGGGAAGAACTTGGCGAGCCTTCCTGACTTCGTATGTGATTAGGGCACAGCAAGATGGTGGCTCCTTGCCCACACATGCTGGGTAGGACTTAGATAGCCTGGGCACACTCTTTCTATTTTGATGTATAGATACTGCCTGTTGGGTAAGGACAGGGACATACTTGGTTCCCGGGTGTCAAGAGTACCGAGGGGTAGAGTGCTGAATCTCTAGAAACCGGCCCCTAAGAGGACGATGGGAATGCCAGGAGCAGCACAGAAAATGAATATCAAAGTCTTCATCCTTTGCTTCTCTTAATAATGGCACCAACTCTCTCATTGGGTGTGAGATGTGTTGTTGACAGGAAGAACATGGATTGGGAGGGAATTGGAGATAACATGATCATCTGTAAACTCTTTGGGAAAGTTTCTTTTCTTCAGCTAGGCTTGAGTGTCTGCTCTTTTGCTGTTATCTAGCTCTACAAAAAATTAAATTTCTTGAGTTTCTTTTAGTTTTCCTTAAGTTACCTTCAAGGCCTCACAGAGACCAGGACCGCCAAACAGGAGGGAGATGGGTACCAGTAACGTAAAGTTTTTGGAGTAAGCTTTGGAGTGGGGAAGTGGGAGAAGATATAGCCAGGCAGGGTACAGTGGCTCATGCTATAATCCCAGCACTCTGGGAGGCCAAGGCTGGAGAATTGCTTGAGCTCAGAAATTTGAGACCAGTCTGAGCAAGAGCGAGACCCTGTCTCTACTAAAAAAATAGAAACATTAGCCAGGCACAGTGGCGCATACCTGCAGTCCCAGCTACTCAGGAGGCTGAGGCAGGAGGATCACTTGAGCCCAAGAGTTTGAGGTTACAGTGAGCTATGATGAGGCCACTGCACTCTAGCCCAGGTGACAGATCAAGAACATGTCTCCAAAAAAAAAAAAGATACAACCAGAAATATGGGCAAGGGGCAAGGACCAGACCTTGAAGACACACCACCAAGAAGGGCTTGGAAAGTTTTGTTTTGTTTTTTTCTGTCTTTAGTATCATCACAATTTCAGACTGCTTATAATGAAAAATTAAATTTGGGGTGGAGATGAAGAGCTCATTTCTGGGATAACATTCCATGGACAAAGAGATAAGCACAGTGACTGGGATTCACTAAGGTAAAATTCCCTCAAGACTACATGCCCATTACTTTTGCCTAATATTTCCTCAAATTATTATGCTAACTTGTTTCTCAAAAACAATTATAGGTTTGAGTTTATTTGTCCAGTATTTTATTTGAGGAACAACAGGTTTTAGGAATAATTACCCTACCATTGGTTATTATATTCTCTATAAATTTTTTTAGAGCAATAGGCAAAGAACACTACAGGGCTATGTAATTTTTAATGACTTTTCATCACTCTTTCACTCTGATGCTATAATTTTTTTCATGCTAATCCAGACCCTGAATTTTAACACCACGACAAAAGTCAGGACTGGCAAGAACAGACTTCTAATCTTTAGTGGCAAAAGGCAAGCCTATGTTCTGCTCCCTTCCATTTCACAACATTTTTAATAGCATGAAATCACCCTCAGATGAACTAGACACATGCTTCTGCCATGGGAAATGGAGCAATATCCTATATGCTCAGGTTAACCAGGAGAATTTCAAAAGACGTTAGGTTCTGGTAAGTAACATTGTCATAAAGACAGCTTAGAACTAACCATTCTTGGAAAAGATCATTATTCAGGGGAGGTTTTGAAAATTCCACTCATTTTAATCACATACCTTCCTGCAGTTGTTGTTGGTTCGGTTACCTGGTGGCATATTTGGATATTTGGAAGCTAATCCATGCTGATGGAGTCACAAGGAAGCTATTTTGCTCAATAGACATTTCACAGAAGCATTTTAAAAATTTTCCCATAGCCCTGATGGGGACAGATTAGTAAAACCTATTTTGAACATTTCCAAGGCAATGTCATCTGAGCCTTGCTCTACACTCTAACACTTCGGAGACACAATTGAGCTCTTATTCATTTGCTCAAGCAGACAAAAGACAGCTTCCTGAGGAAAACTGTGACTTTACCTGCAAAAAGGAAGAGTAAAGACATTTGGGCCTGGAAACCAGAAGCCCAGAATAAATAAAACCATGTGTGCCAGGGTCGATGAGATGCTTAAAGAAGTTAGAATTTTTTGATGCATTTCTCAGAGGAAGAGGTTATTATTCTGTACTGGGTACAGCACCTAGCGAGTTGCTCAGTGACGGGTGGCAATGGAATTCTTGGTTGTAGATGAGACCTCCAGGGGCCGGACAAGCTACATAGTTTGTGGGATCCAGTGCAAAATGAAAAGACTTGGGGACCCTTGTTCAAAAATTAGGAATTCCAAGATGGTGACAGTAGAGCATTGATCAAGGGTGGGGCTCTTGTAAGCATGGTGTCCTCTGCAACTGTCCAGATTTCATATCCGTGAAGCAGGCCATGCCTGCAGGGAGGAGATAGAGTGAAAATAATAGTTAATTATGGAATTCTAGGGAAAATCAACCTTTAAAGGGAAGGTAAAAGAGAAGCCAGCAATGGCACTGAGCTGGGGAGGTCTGGTAGGTAGGAAAAGAGCCATAAGTGAGTAGTATCTCAGAAGTCAAGGGAAGTCATACTTTAAAGAAGATGCCACATGGACCCTTTTCTCTCTCCTTGCACTTCCAGTACACTGGCAGAGAATACGCACCCAACTGCTGTAGGTTGTAGTCACCTGTCTCATGTTGCTAAAGGCCAAGTAGTACAAGTACTCAAAAGTATCCTTGCCTGTCATAGCTAAGAGGTCCTCACTGGCCTGAAGAAAAATGTCTCAGGAATCGAGGAGGAACAGCCAGACATGAGACTGCCCTGTGCAGACAAGGGACAGGGAAGTGAGATGGGGACAGCACCAAGCACCTCCCTGATGAGCCTGAGGAGGAAGGATTCAAAGGAGGACAGTCCCTGGAGGGAGACGTTGGACTGTGAAAGCTGTTATTGCTGTTGTTGGTAGTGGTGTTTCGTTGTTGTTTATTTGTTTTTAAGCACCTTTGTATGGAGAAGAAGAATGTCAATAGCAGAAAGTGAAAAGTCAGAAGAGGAGAGGAGAAAGGAAAGAGGAGAGAAAACAGAAAAGGACAAAAGATTGGAAGAGATCATTCCTGAGTGACTGAAAGGCATGGAATCCGGGCGATTATGAAATACCACAGTCAAGGGACTGAACAGATGAATGTTAAATATGCTGGTAACTTGCAAATATTTCTGAGCTTTATGGAAGATGTCACATCAATCAGATAATAGTAATGAGAATAGTAAGGACTTAATGTGCAATCCTGGCAGGGTAGCCCTCTTAGGTTGGGAGTTTTACTTGGTTATTGTGTATACTAAACTGTAGATGAACTGCCGTTTGGACTAAGCTATTCATTTTTGGAAAAAAAGGGAAAGTATATAATCATATGTGTTTGAGGAAAATAAGGTAAGAATGGAGTGAATGATGAATGAATATACATAAAATATACATAAAAAATGAATATGTTTACATTTTGAGGGAAGAGATTTGGAGGTAGGAATATAAATATTCCATGCCTTTGTTCTTCCTTTATTTTTTGTATGAAGTAGGAGATAAGGTCATTTGCTGAGGTTAAATGCTGAAATACTTGCCTAGTAATAAAAAAAAAAAAGAAAAAACTTACTTTTATTTATATAGTTGCTTCCCTCCAGGCACTTCAAAGTCCTATAGCAACTGCTACTCTCTAGCAACCTATTCTGGCATTTTGATAGACTCTTTCACTGTGGTATTAATTTCTTTTCCAACAAATATCAAAGACAAACTTGGAAATTCGAAACATTTCTACAAAGACTTAACTACTATCAGAAATAGGTTTTCTCTCTATAGCATTTTATAGGGCAATCATTTCAGAACACATAGAACTCAGAATCAGAACATGATGTCTGGAAATATAAGACATTTGGGACAAGCCCCTTGCAACCCTAATTTCCTTGGGAAAGAATATTGTTTGAAATATAGCTCTAGGTGGGAATGATTCTGTTATTTAATAATTTTACTTCCATATTGCCATCGATTCAGTTTCTTTTCTGCAGAAGGATTATATCTTAGTCCAAATGGCAGCTCATCCACCATGGTTTAATACACACAGCAACTAAATAAAAATCCCAGCCTGAGAGGGCTACACTGCCAGCATTTCACAATGAGTCTTTATTATTCTCATTACCATTATCTGATTGATGTAACATTTTTCATAAAGCTCAGAAATATTTGCAAGTTACCAACATATTTAACACTTGTTCATTAGGCTCTCCCAATGCCTTAATTGTGCTGTTTCATCGATTTAATCTCCTTTTAACTTCTATACAGTTTATATATTTATTGTGCTTACATTCCGCTCTAGAATGTAGGCTGTATGAAAGCCTGTGTCTCCATCTCCTAGAACCATTTCCATCTATAAATAGGCACTTAGCGAATATTTGTTGAAAGAATAAAGGAAAATGCATGTTAAATATTTTCTATTTCAGTGTATCACATTAACTCACATATAGATATGTAGAATAATTTTCCATTCTCATCCTATTTCTCTTTACTTGAATCAATGACAGGCAGCCTTTTAAAAACATCTTTGTGTTTGGGTCTGGGCTAAGAGGTAGTTACACCCAACTGATTTGCCCACCTCTGAATCACAAACAAATGGTAGAGGATAGTAAATCAATCTACCTAAACAGAGAATCTAAAACATCTACAGAAGGGCAATTTTATGTGCTTCAACTTGGAACAGTGCTAGGTGTTTTACATTTGTTAAGTCATTTATTTCTCAAAATACTTTTATGATATAATAATTATTATTCCCATTTTTAGAGAGGTAGAAACTGAAGCTCTAAGAGGTTAAGTTGCCCAAAGTTAAAAAGCTAAAAAGAAGTCTGAATTTGAGCACAAATCTTATTTCCAAACCTGAGCTTTTCCTAAAATTGTTTGAGAATTATTTGGTGAAGTGTATGTACTGAATATATGGTTTGATAGAAGAAATAAGTCTTAGTGTTAGATAAATCAGTAAGGTGACTATAGTTTACAACAATCTATTGTGTATTTCAAAGTAGCTAGAAAAGAAGAATTAAAATGGCTCTAGCATAAAGAAAAGACAAGCTAATGGATATCCCAAGTACCCTAGTACACTGATTTAATCTTTATGAATTACACGAATGTATTAAACCATCACATGTAGCCAAAACTATGTATTAATATATCTATTATACATTTATAAAAAAATTAAAAAATAGAAGAAAAAATTTTAGAAAGTACACTGTACCAAGAAAGAAAAAAGTAGAACAAAACAAGATGTATTTCACCTTTTAACAAAAAAACAGAGGGAGGAGAAACTTATGCCTGCAGTTTTCATCAGTAATTCCAATATGGAAAACAAATCTATTTCCAATTTGCAAAGCAGCTAGTCCTCTTAGAGAATTGGTATCTTGGCTTGGATATGAGAAGCCATATAGATATAATTCAAAAATTATGAACAATTGAGAAATAATTTCTAGATACAAAAAAGTCTCAGGCAACCTTCCATTTCTTCTCAATACAATGAAGGTCACTCGTCTTTGTTCAGGGCTATGTTCCAAAATGTATTATCTTCCATGTTCTCAGTAATGATTCATACAGTTTCATCTCCCACAGACTTGGAGGAGGTGAAAGGTATCAGTAGGTAACTACATTATAAGCCCAGCTCACTCTCTTACCCCTTTTCTCCTTTTTGGCTTTTATTTATAAACCACCAAAACATCTGGCCAATTTACTGAAAACCCAGATGTTTTTGGCCTACTTTATTTTGCTATTTTTTTTTTAACTGTATGTATTTGTTTTATGAGTAAATACAGCCTAAGTGAAAGTGAGTGAAGGTTGTCAGCTGATGGAAAATGAAACTAACCGGCAATCAACAATCAACATCTGTTCCTCATTTTTCCTTGTTTCCTGGCTCAATCAAAAATAATGTGCCTAATCTCTGAAGAAATTCCTAGAGAAGTAAAAATCACTTGACAGTCTTTACCTTATCTGGACCACAACCTGAAAGAATCTAGACATGGCCAAAGTCAAAAACAGGATCTATCTCACGTACGTGTCCTGAGTAGACTCACACATTGCACCATGGGGGTCAAATTAGGATAAGAATTCAGATCCAAAATTGTCAAAACCATTAGTCACACCATTTCCACCATTCATGTTTTCTTTCCAACTTATCCCAGCATGTTCATGATAAACTTCGTTAATTACCTTGGTATGATGCCATCCTGGGAGAGTCATAGACAAATGCCTCTCAATGCTCTTGGCCTGAGAACTTGAAGCACCAATCCAGCCTTAGAAGCCATGTTGCAGCAGGAGTCCAGCCCTGTGTTCCATGGTGGTTGTAGTCCTTGACCACATTGTTTGGGCCCAACCAGACAATATGATATTAGGTATTAGGTATAAACTAAATCACACTTTATGCCCCTTCATACATTTTAGAGCTAATAATTACATTGAAATATGTGTGACCATTCCTATCAACCTCAATGAATTTCTAGTTAATAGGTCACAAGTCAAAATTTTTATTCTATAAATACGATGTTATTGTTGTAGTCTAGACTTAGAAACATACTTAATAACACAAAAACACAAAACTTGACCACTGAAAGTCACAAAGAGAAAACTCAAATATATGAATTTATAATTATTTATTAGTAATATGAAACATAGAAATTTTATGTATTTTATCTATTTCATTATTGCCTATATTTCCTATATAACTTGACCATTTTTGAACTACAAAAACAGCAGTTTCATATATTCATTTATTTAGCATCACAAGATAGGTTATTCTATTTACTTTTATAAACTTTGTATGCAAGTATAACATACAAGCAGAAAAGTGCAAAAATCATACATTTGTAGCTTGAATTATCATAATTTAATACACATGGATAACTACCACCTGGGTCAAGTAATAGACCATTACCATTACCCTTCAGAAAACCCCCCACCCTTGTGTACATGACATATTCCTTCATTTGTTCAGTTCTTATTTAATTCCTCTCAATAATGTTTTATAGTTTCTCTGCAAAGTTCCTGCACATCCTTCTGTATATTTATTACTGAGTGTTTGATGGTTTCCAATGCTAATGAAAATGATATCATTCTATAAATTCCATTTTCTACTTATTGTTGATATGAGAAAAAATAATTTTTAATATTGAATTTAAGATCCTTGATAAATGTATTTATTAATTCTAATGCTTATAGATATTTTCAGATTTTCTGCATAACAATTTTGGCAGCTACAAGTAGTGCATTTTGTTTTTTCCTTTCCAGTCCTTATATCTTTTCTTTTCCCTGTCTTATTTTGCTGGCTAGAACCTTCAGGAAAATGTTGAATAGAAGTTGTGATAGTAGGCATTTTTGTTTTCTTGATGTCTAGGAGAAAGCTTTCAACATTTTATCCTTAAGTAAGGTATTTTTTTCTGGATCTTTTCTATACACTCTTGGTATTGTGGTTAAGCTGTCCTCAGTAAAAGATCTATAAATATTCTATTTTGGGAGAGGATTTATGTGTAGTTGGAGTTACTTTTTTTAAAAATGTGTGGAAGAATTCACTAGTGAAGTCATCTGGGTCTGCAGTTTTTGATTTCAGAAAGTTTTTAATTATGAATTTATTTTTTGAGTATGCCAATTTTGATGGGTTGCATATCTATAAGAATGTGTCCAATTCAACTAAAATGTCAAGTGCATTAGCATAAGACTGTTCACTATATCCTCGTGATTATTTTAATATCTGAAGATTATGTAGTTTTGCTCTGATGTTAGTTATTTATGTCTTCTTTATTGTTTTACCTGCCTTTTCTCTAAGATTTACTAAATTTATTATTTTTCCAAAGAACCAATCTTTAGCTTGCGCAGTCTCTTCATTGTGTGTTTATTTTCTTTCTAAGTTCTGCCTTTATCTTCACTATTTCCTTCTTTACACTTTCTTTCATTTTTCTAACTTGAAAAAGGTGAGCAAATTGTTGGCCTTTCTTCTTTTCTGCTATAAAACCATAAGCTTCCCTTTAACCATGGCTTTAGTTTCATCCTACAAGTTTTATCATGCAGTGATTTTTAGATCATTCAATTCAAAATATTTTCTAATTTCTGATGTGATTTCTTATTTTACCAATGTGCTATTTAAAAGTTATTGCTTAATTTTCAAATATTTAGAGATTTTCTAATTTGTTGTGGATATTCCACAGTGGTTAGAGGACATCATCTGCATGACAGTCCATTATAATTTGTTGAGATTGCTTTATGTCTCAATACCTGGTCAATTTTGGTAAGTACTCCATGTAAACTTGAAAGTACATTTTCAGTTATTGGGGGAAGTGTTTTATGTAAATCATAAGGTCAAGTTTGTTAATCGCATTGTTCTGGCATATAGAGTTTGTATGTGCATTCATTCTATCAGTTACTGAGAAAGCAGTGCTAGAATCTTTTAAAATCTCCCACAATGATTTCAATTTTTCTATTTCTCTCTTAAGTTCTGCCCATCTTTGCTTTATGTATTTTGAGGTTTGTTATTAGGTGGATACAAATGTAAAATTTTTGTATCTTCCACATTCCTTTCTATTTTTAGCAATAATTCTTGCGTTAAAGTCAGTTATGTGTGAAATAAAAGTTACTCCACCTTTCTTTTCTTTGGTGTTTGCATAGTTTATCTTTCTCTTTTTATTTTCAACCTCTCGGGTTTTTTTTTTTTTTTTTTTTTTACTAAATGCTCAAATATTTATTAGCTTGAAGTTAGTAAGGCTTCAGAAGGGATATATCAAATCCCTTAGAACTAGATAATTCCATCTGGACTTGCAGAATTAGTTTTTAGAAAATTTTTGCATGCTACAAATCCAATAAAGGGCTGATAACTAGAATCTACTTAGAACTCAGGAAAATCAACAAGAAAAAATCAAACAACCCTATCAAAAAGTGAGCAAAGGACATGAACAGAAACTTTTCAAAAGAAGACAGAATAATGGCCAAAAAACATGAAAAAATGCTCAACATCTCTAATCATCAGGGAAATGCAAATCAAAACTGCAATGAGATATCACTTATCTCCAGTGAGAATGGCCTTTATCAAAAAATACCAAAACAATAAACGTTGGTGTGGATGTGGAGAGATAGGAACCCTCATACACTGCTGGTGGGACTGCAAACTAGTGTAACCTCTCTGGAAAGCAATATGGAGATACCTCAAAGAGCTACAAGTAGAACTACCATTTGATCCAGCAATCTCATTACTGGGCATCTCTATCCAAAGGAAAAAAAGACATTCCATAAAAAAGACATCTGTACTGAAATGTTATAGCATCACAATTCACAAATGCAAAGTTGTGAAAACAACCCAAGTGCCCATCAA
>CAUYSK010092051.1:0-20009 GCA_963575035.1 Avahi laniger
AGGAGTTCAAGACCAGTCTGAGCAAGAGTGAGACCCCATCTCTACTAAAAATAGAAAGAAATTAGCCGGATAACTAAAAATATATAGAAAAAATTAGCCGAGCATGGTGGCGCATGCCTGTAGTCCCAGCTACTCAGGAGGCTGAGGCAGAAGGATTGCTTGAGCCCAGGAGTTTGAGGTTGCTGTGAGCTAGGCTGATGCCACGGCACTCTAGCCCAGGCAACAGAGTGAGACTCTGTCTCAAAAAAAAAAAAAAAGAATACATAGGGAGAAAATTGTTGTTACCTTGAGATAGGCAAATATTTCATATATATGCCTTCAAAAGCACAATCCATACAAGAACAAATTGATAAATTGAATATCATCAAAATTTAAAATTTCTGTTCTTCAAAAGAGAATGAAAAGACAAGCCACAGACTGGGAAATAATATTTGCAAAACATATATATGATAAAGGACTCATACCCAGAATATATAAATAACTCTCAAAACTCAATAAGAAAATAGATAATCCAACCAAAAAAGCAGACAAAAGATTTGAGCAGATGTATCACCAAAGAAGATATACAGATAAGCATGTGAAAAGAAGCTTAGTGTCATTAATTATTAGGGAAATGTAGATTAAAACTGCAGTGGGATACTACACCAAATAACACTCCATATCCCATAAATATGTACAATTATTATATGTCAACCAAAAAGAAAAAGAAAAAAAATAAAATTAAGAAGACTGTACAGTGTTGGTGAATATGTAGAGGAACTGAAACCCTACTGTTCAGAATGTAAAATGGTACAACCATTTTGAAAAACAGTTTGGCAGTTTCTTAAAATGTTAAACATATACATGCCATGTGATCCAGCCCCTTAGCTTTTTACCCAAGAGAATTGAAAGCATATGTCCATGTAAAGACTTATACATGAATATCATAGCAGCCTTATTTTTTTTTTTTTTTTTTAGGCAGAGTCTCACTCACTTGCCTGGGGTGAGTGCCCTGGTATCAGCCTAGCTCACAGCAACCTCAAACTCCTGGGCTCAAGCAATCCTTCTGCCTCAGCCTCCCAAGTAGCTGGGACTACAGGCATGTGCCACCATGCCCGGCTAATTTTTTTCTATGTATATTTTTAGCTGTCCAATTAATTTCTTTCTATTTTTTGGTAGAGACGAGGTCTTGCTCTTGGTCTCGAACTCCTGAGCTCAGAACAATCCGCCCGCCTCGGCCTCCCAGAGTGCTAGGATTACAGGCGTGAGCCACTGCGCCCGGCAACAGCCTTATTTTTAATAGCCAAAAACTGGAAGTCACCCACATGTCCATCGACATTGGAATACTATTCAGCAATACAAAGGAATTACTTATTGTTATATGTAACAACATGGATGGTTCTCAAAATAATTACGCTGTGTGAAAGAAGCCAGTCAAAAAAAGAGTACATACTATATGACTTCACTTGTATGATATTCTAGATAATGAAAAATAATTATGTACCGATAGCAGATCAGTGCTTGCCTAGGGATGGGGAGCAGAGGAGGAAGAAAGGATTACAAAGAAATGCAAGGAAACTTTTGGGGGTTAAAGATGTTTCACTATCTTGATTGTGATGATAGTTTTGCAGGTATATACATAATTAAAAGCTTATCAAGTTGTACACTTTAAATATGTACAGCCTTTTATAGTTCAATAAAACTATAACTCAATTTAAAAAGAAAAAATACTATAAAGAGGTGTTAAGCATACAGTTCACCAGCACAAACATTATTGAATGTACATATGAGCATATTATAAACATATAATTTATATATTTATAAACATAAATATAACAATTAACATATACATTATTGAAGAGGCTCCATCTTTGGTTTTATAGAGTTGCTAGAATGTTATCAAAGGAGAAGACCATTTCATAAAGGAAATTATTATACCCTGGCCATCCAACACTTTACTCTTTCATTCTACATAGAGAATCTGTACCAGCTACAGTTATAATTTTTAAAAAAAGAACTATGGTAGACCATCTCAATCTTTATCTAAATGTCAATATTTTCCTTCTTTCACTTTCTTCCATAAAGCCTTATATTTTGCTTCTTCTCAGTATGTTCTCTTAAACCAAATTATTACTAACCAGGGAGTTGATTTGTAGAAACCGCGTAATACTGTTACTACTGTATTGGTTAAGGAACTAATTTACAAAATAATTCGGCGAAGGAAATTCTTGCATTTTATCACAAGTGAGGACTTAGAACCAAGCAATATAGTGGTTAAAATAACGGTCTGAGCCAAGGAGAATGTTAGGATTTTCCTTGTATTTTCTATATTGTGCTTTGTTTATCCATCATGGAAGTAAGCTCAGACCTCATCGATTGCTTTATATAAAAAGAAAAAGAAAGAAAAAAAAAGAGCAAGAAAAAATGATATTTAGGTCTCCTTATGTCAATATCGGTCTGGGTAAAAACAAATAATTTATGCTGAAGTACAGTGACACCACTTGGATAGCTCTGTATTAACATGTAACAATGTACAAAAGGTATACAAATTTGTTAGCATATTCTCACTGCAAAATATCACCAAGTTTAGGAAGTAGCAGACACTAGGAATGTTTTTTATTTTTTGTATGTAATGATGTTTAAGAGATACTTAAAGTTGATTTAAAAGTTCTGCCATGATTTGTCTAAGATGAGTCTTCATAGCTAATAGTCCTTAGTTTTTTTTTTTTTAAATCTCAGTTATAGTAATAAGCACATGAGACTAGTCATTTGATTTTTTTTTTTTTTTTTTTTGGTATTTTGGGAGGAAGTTATGACCCACTGGCAATTTAGGTTTGAAATAACAATGACAAACAAGAAGACTGTGCTGAAAATTGTTAGGCATATCTCTTGAGGGAAAACTACATTGGTGGATGAAAAACAACCTAGGTCTATAGTTATATAATTTAGGTGAGTAAAAAAATTAGACAGCTAGGTTTTTATTAAAGATTTAGTTTGGGAGTGTGGTGGTGTGTACCTGTAGTCCTAGCTACTTGGGAGGCTGAGGCAGGAGGATTGCTTGAGCCCAGGAGTTTGAAGTCACAGTGAGTTATGAAGACACCACTACACTTTAGCCCAGGAAATAGAGGAAGACAATGTCTCAAAAAAAAAATCAAAATAAAAAAGTAAATTAAAAAAATATTTAGTTTGGTTCTTAGAAATTTGGCAATCCCTGATGAATAATTTAGTAATAATTTATTTATCTTTGTGAATTAATTCTGCAAAATAATGCCAGTATTGATTATTGTAAATAAGATACCTTCTTATCCTAACCCTCTTAACCCTTCAAAGGTCCCTCATTACCTATGGTTCAAGTCATTCCTCGTTGGATTTGATATTCAAGACCTTTCGAAATTCATCACTGAGCTATTTTTTAACCCTTTGTGTCACAGCTCCTCAGTGTGAATTGCCAGTTTCTGTGATTTTTCTACTACTTTGCCTGTTGTCTATCTTTGTTCAGTCTGGACTCTGCTTTTCTTATCTCTCTACCTACCCTTCTAAGCCCTACAATGCTTCAGGTGCCACATAAATCACATTAACATCAAACCTTTCCTGACATTCTGTTCATACATATTATAAATGCCTCCTTTTGTGCTGAGTTGTCAATGCCAGTGATCACCAAGGTAAGTGCACGGGGAAGGATGCCCAGGATGTGGTGTGGTGCAGGAAGAAAAAGGAGAGCTGTGTGAATATTTTTATCTCATTCTATATAAATTTTATTTTTGTGTGTGTGTTTTGTAATACACATGATGAATTGGTATCCAAAGGCATAAAATAATTAAAACACATATGTTGAGGGGGTGCATGCCCAAAATGTTTTACTAATGGAATATATACCAAAAAGTTAGGAGACCGCTGATCTATGCTATTAATCTTGTATCTCTAATCTTCAGGTTTTTTTCATCATTTGTAAAGTTAGTTCTGGGATTAGATTAGATAATTTTAAGGTCCTTTTTAGCTTAACTGTTCATTGAGTTAAAAAAAATTGATTTTGAAACAATTTTAAGCATACAGAAAAATTACAAATATAGTATGATAAGCTCCCATAAGCTGTTCACATAGTTTTATCCACTGTTAACATTTTGCCTTATTTCCTCTTTGTCTTTTAAATACACACACATATATACATATTACTATACTTTTGTTCTGAACTGTTTGCTAGTAAATTGCAGAGGTTGTGACCATTTACCCTAAATACTTTAACATATGTCCCTTAAGAACAAAGACATTCTCTTACATAACCATGATAATTGATCAAATTCAATATAATTTAATATATAGTCCATATTCGAATTTGCCTATTGTCCAAATATGACCTGTGTAGAAGTTTTTCTCCTAAGGATTGAGGGGTTGAAATTTTGTTCCCATGTCTCTTTAGTTTCCTTTAATACAATGGTTTCTTGGCTTTTCTTTGTCTTTCATGACACTGACATTTTTGAAGAGTACAGGCCTTTAGTTTTTTATAATGCCTCATCTGGGTTTGTACAACTATTTCCACTGTACCCTGATTTTTAATTTTGTTGTAGTTTAATTCTGTGTGTGTGATGTGCACACACAGTGTGCTCCTACATGCTATGACATTATATGTTTATGCTCTTTTCCAAACTAGATTGTAAGTTCCTTATAGACAGAGATGATTCATCCTGTTAGTTTTTATTTCCCATATTTCTAAGCACATTAAAACTTAGCCTATAATAAAAATTAAATATATTCATTAAGTTAAAAGTTCTTATGTATTCTGTAGGTTAAGGAGATGATTTAAAACATACAGAGATGGTCATATCAGATTAATTAACTCTCAATAATTAAACATGTCAAAGAGTGCCATGGTAACAATAGCAGCAATATGTTTTGTTTTATTGAGTCTTTAAGAAAATTAGATACTACGAAGCATAATATAATATGGAGCATGCACAGAACACTGTGAATCCTGTACTAATTAACATGTGATTTTTTTTCCATTCCTCTGAGGAAACCCTTTGCAATAATGTTTGACCTCTTTTCCAAACACAGAGTTCCAAAATAACATTTCCATCTGACCTGGTACTTTAGTGGGCAGTGAAATTAGCATGAAAGATCTTTGACTTTTAAAAATATGTTTCTCAAGATTGGAAATATCTTAGATTGTCAAGAAAAGGTCTCTTATTATCCTTTTATTATCACATAAGCATACTTATAAGAAAGTGACTCCTCCAAAGTTTTAATGGCAAGTACAAGTAATAAGTTTTCCATTTGAAGTCATCATCTTTCAATATCTTTTAGAGGCTCTAATTTCTCTATAGCCTATCACTTATTTGTAAAGGTCCACAGTAAAATTGAACTTATTTAGACTATTAAATCAGTAGGCTTTCATAAACTCTTAGAACATTGTTTCCTTTCATAACTTTCCTATTATCTGGGGAAATTATTAATCTCAATTGGTTATTTATCTCTGAAGACCTATTTTAACTCTACATTTATCTGAACTTTCTGAATAACTCCTCATTACTCAGCACATACTTTAGTGAAGAGATTCTTAAGAATAATGGCTGACATTCTCCATATTGTGGTTTGTCTGTGTGTATGTGCCTGTGGATAGCTTGGCAATCTCTTCCTTAGTCAAATAACAGCCAGTGTGGTTCAGCCAAAGTTTAGAGGAATGAAATAACTGAAGCGGGAGTTTTTTTGTATAATGCTGAGTGATACTATCCTTGGCTCTTTCTCATTGAATTGCTCAGGTAGTAGGTAGTGTTTCATTGCTATCGTAGGTATTACAAACAAAACAAAACAAAACAAAGCAAACAAACAATAAAAACCCAACAACAACCAACAAACAGGAAATACAAGGTAATTCAGATTATCTACTTTTTTGCCGAAGTATGAAACCAAGAACTCTTTATATAACTCAAAAATGTATGGTTAAGTCAGAATCTGATTTAGAGAATGAAAAAAATCTTGTCTACTTTTTTCCAAGACCAGGTTTAATAGGAAACTGGTGATATACTAATTTTTTCACAGACATGTCTTGAGAATATTTTATATGCTCACTGATTTTTCTCAAAATAGAGTTCTTTGGGGCTTATTTCTACTGCAGCAGGAAGAGGCACTGTGATTCACTAAATTGTGTGAATTAAAGGCATGATCAAGGAACAGGCCATTGAAAATGATGGCCCTGCAATATTAAAAGTGCTTTGATCTTCTGTTTTTACACGTTGAATTTATCTTTAATTATATGTGATGACATTTGATTACTATACATTAGACTATTATAATGTGGTTTGTAAAATGTAGTTTGTAGTATGTAATAACTTCGACACCCATTTTTTCTGTAGATAGGAGTTTGCAGAGCAATGTTTTAGTTTTATTAAGTGAAAACTATTAGACTTCTGAATTAGCAGACATTTAAAATGTAAATATTTAGTGGTCAAAGTATGATTCCTGTATAATAAGTTTCATGAGTGTGCCCTGTGGGACCCAGTGTCTTATTTTAATAGAGGTAACAGAATTATGTGTGGTGGTTTCCTGGTCTATCCACCAACTGATTGCCTTACTATAGATAAATCACTAAAGTTCTCTGAACCTTTGAAAAATGAAAGTCTTAGACTAGATGATATCCAAAGTTTCAGTTCTCAAATTCTATGATGCCACTATTCTAGGTTATTTTTGATGGACATAATTCAGAATACAATAGAAATTCCTGACACGTTTTCTAAAAGAAAGATATTTTTAAAATATTGTGTGAGTTAATGGTTTTTGACCTTTCATTTTAATATGGAAATGAGATACTTAAAAAATGAACAATGACTTTTTCATCTTGTGGGGAGGGACAGTAAGTTGGTGGGCAACCCCACTATAGGCCACAATTGCAGAGAGAACTTTCATTTGGAATTTCCTGTATTATGCCAGTACCTTAGCCTTCAGGATACGTCTTTCTTTGAAATCGTCTGCTTTACTTGCATTTACATGCTCAGCCCTGGAATTTTCCCAATTTTAGGCAATTATACGCCCCTGCTATGAAAGGTCCTTAAGCGTTTGAACCTGATCCTTATTCTCTAGGGGAAATTACAAATTATTCTTTCTTTTCAAATGGTAGCCAGATATAGTGATTTGACTTTTAATTCCATGTAATCAATTTTGCCAATGTTCTTAATAGGACAATCAAAAAACAAAAGCAAATACTAACAAACTAACAAAATCCTACATGTCCAGTGGCTATTTACTGAGTATCATTAGGGAACATAATATTCCACAATTTTTTTAATCCTGAATTTTGCTTATTTTTGCCATATACCCAGTTCTTTACTTGCTAGGGAGATGTCTTCTATTGTAAAAAAAAAAAAATCTGCCCCACACAATTATTGGGTATGATTATTTACTGCCTAAGAACTAAACAATAGAGCTTTCATTTGAGTTTGTTTACTGGAGAGTCATAGTATGTTTTATCTGTAAGTATTCTGGGATTTTTTTGAACTAAAAGTATGCAAATATGTATAGTTTGTGGTTAAGTAGGTGACAGAACAAAAAGCAAAACTGGAAAGGTGTGATCCTACAGCTGCATGTCAGGCTACTCTCCTTTTTGATCATAGACTATTGCTGTGTTGAGATTTTTAGCATTTGTTTCTTTTTAGAGAGGGCGGAAAGGTGAAACCTTATTAGTAACCATTTCTGGGTAGTTAATGGTAGACCGTACACTACTTGGAGAAGAAAAGTAGTATAGGTAAGTCAAAATTCAGATAGGGAAAGCACTTGGGAATAGGAGCTTGGCACTTAAACCTGGCAAACCTATTCTTCGTGTCTTTTTTTCCCCTTTGCCTCTGCAGCTTGGGCAAGATCCCTTGAGATGGAGCTTCAGGCAGAAAGATGGTGAAGGAAAGAGAGAGAGGGCAGATCACAGGGCATAAGGCAATAGCATCTTTAAGTTCTCTCTTTTTCTTGTTCCCTACAACTGGTGAATATGAAGTGAATCCTCAGAAAGATTTCAGATTAGATGATTTAAAAGATGGTAGTTAAGTATTCAGAAGCAAAGATTATCTTTAGGAGCCAATCTGAGTTTATGAAAAAAATGTTATGGTAGATTAACCTGATTTCATTTTTCTTTGGAAGACTATTAGACTATTGATCACACCATACAAGTGTCTGTATTTTATGAGTTTTTTGACATGGTCCATCGTGATACCACTGTGAGCAAAATGAATAAAGATAGAAGGGATGTTAAGCATCTAAGGGATCATAATAGCCATCTCCTAATATTTGATGGGCATCCATATGGAAGAGAGGTTAGAAAGAGACTATGAAGCTCCAGAAGGCAAAATGACAACCAATTGTTAGATGTTATATGGAGATATATTTGGCTCTGCATAAAGAATAGCTCTCTGGTCCTTAGAGCCATCCAAAATATGAAATGGACTGTGCTGGAAATTAGGTATTGAATTTTCCAGGGTGTTGCTAAACTACCTTTTGCGCATGTAGTAACAAAAGAAATTTATTCATAAGATAGGAAGTAAAACACATTGATTTCTAAAATTCAGTTTAACTCTTTTTGGTGGTGTGTTGCCTGCTTGTTTATAACCAATTTACTCCCTGTCATTTGGCTAAGAAGCAGAGACTGTCTTTGACCATAAATTGATAAACAGGATTCATCTATATGTTATTATCAAAACTTATATAGATGCCTATTGCTTTTTCAAGGAGCTTTATTCTTGTCTACTCCTAAAAGATCTCTGTGAAGTTAAAGGGACTTAACATAGGAGTTTAGAAGGGAAAATGAGGGAAACATATATATCAAAATGTATTTGATATGTTTTGGTTAGCACCAAAAACAAGGTGATCATACTGCAGGTATAAGATAGTGCTATGAAATGAATATATACAGATACATCAGAATAAGTAAGTGCATTGGATTGTTCATGCATATGTTCTTTTACTCATTCATTAATATATAAATATTTTCTGGGTACCTGGTAAGTACTGGTCACTCTGCTAGGTACTAGGAGGTTGATACATACCATTAATATAATTTCTCTGAACTATTTACCTAAAAATCTGTCAATAGGTTCTATTTCTTAAAATCTGTCAAGAAATATTTTCATTGAAATAATAAACAAGTATCACTTTCTATTTTTTATGATATAAACTATAAAGAAAAGTATAAAAGAAACTCTTAAAAATCCTGATTTTAACTCTGTATATTAATTATTGTATGTATTCATAGAAAAATCACACCTTTATGTACTTCAGCATTAACGTTGTTTTGAAACTGAATTCTGAGGTATAATTTAGTTTTTCAGGGTTTTCTTCAGTTAATGTCAGAGTTTTCTTTATTTTCTTCCTTTTCTCTTTTGGACTGTTAATTTCCATGTTGCTCTTTGAAAGGAAAAATAAAATATTTTGTAAGGGGTTTAAAAATACACACTATCCTTCTTAGGAGGGAACAAAAAAAATACACACTAACAACTCTTAGGAAAAAAGCCACTCTTGCTCTCTTGGCTCAGTGTGTTTTTAGCAAGTTTTAATTTTAATGTACATCATTGCTAGGTAGACAAGAATAATCTTGAAAAAGAAAGCTTTTGAAATATTAAGCCAATGAAGGCATTACCCGCAGGATAAGTAAATAGTTGAACATATTCACTGGTTACATGGCCAAGTTTTATCTTTAATTTATTTTAATATAAGATGGTTACTGTCTGTCTTTCATCTTAAAAGTATACCCTATTAACAGTAGCTTATAAATCATTATCAAACCCAAGTATGGTGGGTTAGTAGTATGTAGTTTTACAATTAGGAATATAAAATGAGAAATCAGTGCTTCTTTCTGTGACTGTAGGAAAGCAGGGTTTACAGCAGGAAGGGATCCCTGCTGGTTGATCTTCAAGTCTTATCTAAACATGTCTAAAACTGTTGCTACTACCATTTTCTTTCTCTGGTTTTCCAAGATTCATTGACAAAATGTTAGCTCCTGCCTACTAATCTTCCCATCTCCAATTCATGATCTTCTCTGACATTTCCCATAGTCATCTCAAAATTGCAGAGAAATGGAAGAGATATTTGTATACTCATGTTCAAAGTGGCATTATTCACAGTAACTGAAAGGTGGAATTAACCCAAATGTCATCAACAGATGAATGGGTAAACAAAATGTGGTATCTAAATGTAATGAAACACTATTCAGCCTTAAAAAGGAAGGAAATTCTGACACATACTATTAATGCAACATGGATAAACCTTGAGGACATTATGCTAAGTGAAATAGAACAGTCACAAAGAGAGAAATAGTATGTGATTCCATTTATATGAGGAATCTAGAGTAGTGAACAACTTGTAGAGAAAATCGGTATCATATAAAGGAATCTGAATTTCAGAGACAACTAAGAATACCTAACAAATTTTTGATGCAAAATAACATTTTCCCCTCCAAATACTATCGGTGGCCAAGTCCTGCTGATTATATATTAATCATCTTTTTTTATATGCTTTCTCTGCATTACAAGTGCAACTTATTCATTCAAGGAATACTTAATTATATTGTATTTTAGAAAGTGTCAGCACCATGAGGAAAAGAAAAAGTAGGGTAGGTTGGGGATTTGGGAGTGTTGGAGGCGGGGAGAAGGCTGCAGTTTAAAAAATGGTGGTCTGTTAAATCTAAGACCTTAAACCATGAAACTACTAAAAGAAAATATTAGGGAAACACTTCAAGACATTGGTCTTGACGAGGACTTCTTGAGTAATATCCCCAAAGCATAGGCAATGAAAGCAAAATTGGACAAATGGGATCACATCAAGCTGAAAAGTTTCTGCACAGCAAAGGAAACAATCAGCAAAGTGAAGAGAAAACCCACAGAATGGGAGAAAATATTTGCAAACTACCCATCTGACAAGGGATTAATAACTAGAATATATGAGGAGCTCTAAGAACTCGATAGGACAAAATCAAATAATCTGATTAAAAAATGGGCAGAGGATCTAAATAGACATTTCTCAAAAGGAGACATACAAATGGCCAACAGCTATATGAAAAAATGCTGAACATCATTAGTCATCAGAGAAATGCAAGTCAAAACTACAATGAGATACCATCTCACCCCAATTAAAATGGCTTTTATCAAAAAGACAGGCAGTAACAAATGCTGGCAAGGAAGTGGAGAAAGGGGAACCCTCATACACTGTTGATGGGAATGTAAATTAGTGTAACTACTGTACAAAACAGTATGGAGGTTCCTTAAAAAACTAAAAATAGAACTACCATATGATCTAGCAATCCCACTACTGGGTATATATTCAAAGGAGGATAATTCAGTCTATCAAAAAGATATTGCATTCCCATGTTTATTGCAGAACTGTTCACAATAGCTAAGATACAGAATCAGCCTTCTCTATTTCTCTAGTCTCATCTCTATTCTCTGTCTTCTGCTTTTGCCTTACTGAATTATTTGCTGAGTCTCATACTATCTCATGCCTCCTCTCTTTCTGGAATTGTGTTTGCTATTATTT
Source organism: Avahi laniger (assembly GCA_963575035.1). Taxonomy (NCBI): domain Eukaryota; kingdom Metazoa; phylum Chordata; class Mammalia; order Primates; family Indriidae; genus Avahi; species Avahi laniger. The sequence continues at coordinate 11,485 of CAUYSK010092051.1, forward strand.
GTTTATCTCTCTGTCTCATAAGCTTCTTGAGGGCAAATATTATTCCTACTTCATCTCTGTATTCCCAGACTCTAGCGTAATGTGTGACACATAGTTGTACATGTTGAGCATCCCTAATCTGAAAATCCAAAATCCAAAATGCTCCTAAATTTAAAACTTTTTGAGCACTGACATGACTCCACAAGTGGAAAATTTCACATGTGACCTGATTTGACAAGTTGCAGTCAAAATGCAGGTGCACAACACAGTTTATTCAGCATCCCCCAGGGAAAACAGACCTTTTTAGCTCCCCTTCAGCTGTGATATATCTTTTTCCTGCATGCCCAGATTCCCTGACGCAAGCACACCCCAAAGGGTAATAAAATGGCACATGTGCAGGCTGGATGCACCAACAGCAGGTTCCCCATGATGCCCCACATGGGACCAAGACCTGTGTGCATTACTCACTGTGTTTTTCCTTATTCTTTGCTGTGTGGTGTAAAGATAGTGTTGAAAATGTCTAAAAGGCCTGCAGATACTCCTGTAGGAGAAAGTTATAAGAAAAAGAGGAAACATTTATGTTTGTCTATAGACAGAAAAGCCAAGCTATTAGAGAAATTGGACAATGGTGTAAGTGTGAAGTTTCTTACGGAAGAGTATGATGTTGGAATGACCAACATATATAACCTGAACAAACAGGAGGATAAACCGTTGAAGTTCTATGCTGAAAGGGATGAAAGAAGTTAGTGCAAAATGAAAAACACTGCAAAAAGCTAAAAATGAAGATCTTGATCCTGTATTGAAAAAGTGGACCCATAAGTGTTGCAGTGAACAGATGCCAGTATATGGTATGCTGATTGTGAAACAACCAAAGATCTGTCGTGATGGACTAAAAATTGGAGGGAATTTGAACATTCAACAGGCTGATTGCAGAAATTTAAGAAAAGACATAGCATTAAAGTTTTAAAGATTTGTGATGATAAAACATCTGCTGATCATGAAACAGCATGAAATTCATTGATTCTTTAGCGAGTTTGCAAGGTCATTGCTGATGAAAATCTGATGCCAGAACAAGTCTATAATGCTGATGAAACATCACTCTTTTGGCATTATTGTCCCCAAAAGACACTGACTATAGCTGATGAGTCAGCCCTTATAGGCCCTTACAGAAAAGAAGGACGCCAAGGACAGAACCACGGTGTTTGTATGTGCTAATGTAGCAGGCACACATAAGTGTAAACTTGCTGTGATAGACAAAAGATTGTGTTCTCATTGTTTTCAAGGAGTGAATTTTTTACCAGTCCACTATTATGCTAACAAAAAGGCATAGATCACCAGGGACATCTTTTCTGATCGGTTTCACAAACATTTTGTACCGGTGGCTTGTGCTGACTGCCGGGAAGCGGGACTGGGTGATGACTGCAAGATTTTGCTATTCTCTGACAACTGTTCTGCTTATCCTCCAGCTGAAATTCTCATAAAAAAATAATGTTTATGTCATGTACTTTCCCCCAAATGTGACTTCATTAATTTAGCCATGTGCCCAGGGTATTCTTAAATCAATGAAGAGTAAAGGTAAAAACACTTTCTTAAACAGCATGCTAACAGCTGTGAACAGAGGTATGGGTGTGGAATATTTTCAGAAATTTAGCATGAAGGATGCTGTATATGTTGTTGCCAATGCTTGTAACACACTGACTAAAGACACAGTTGTGTTTGCCTGGCACAACCTGTAGCTTGCAACTCTCTTCAGTTATGATGATAAAAACAAGGTATTAACTTTGAAGGATTCCATGTGTCAAGTGAGGAAAAAAATGGTCTGACCTCCTTTACATATGCAAAAATATAACTTCAGAGTCTGTCAGTAAGCTGGAAGAAATGGATTTCAAAGATGTTTTTAACATCAATAATGAGGCTGCAGTTCTTTCTTCATTGACTAATGGTGAAATAGGTGAAATGGTTCTGAATTAAGGTGATCATGATAATAGTGATGATGAAGATGACATTGTTTTACACTGCAGGAAAGAAGTGCCTACAGACAACATGGTGAAAATGTGTAATGGGGTTATTGAAGGACAAGAGCAGTGTACATTCATAACAGAACAAAAAATCATGTCAGTTTATAAAATCAAAGAGAGACTTCTAAGACAAAAATCATCGTTAATGAGGCAGAAGACTTTGGAGGAAACATTTTAAAAGCCATTCAGCAGGATGCCTCCTCATCCCTAGAGGACCTACTTTCTGGTTCCTCAACTGCTTCTGAAGTTTCTTCTCACCTAACCAAAAAAAACAAAGGCCAGGCGTGGTGGCTTACGCCTGTAATCCTAGCTCTCTGGGAGGCGGGCGGATGGTTTAAGATGAGCCTGAGCAAGAGTGAGATCCTGTCTCTACCAAAAATAGAAAAAATTAGCTGGGCAACTAAAAATAGAAAAAATTAGCCAGGCATGGTGGCTACTAAAAAAAAAAAAAAAGAAATTAGCTGGACAACTGAAAAAATAAATATATATATAGAAAAAATTAGCCAGGCATGGTGGCTCATGCCTGTAGTCCCAGCTGCCTGGGAGGCTGAGGCAGTAGGATTGCCTGAGCCCAGGAGTTTGAGGTTGCTGTGAGCTAGGCTGACGCCACAGCACTCTAGCCCGGGCAACAGAGTGAGATTCTGTCTCAAAAAATAAAATAAAATAATATTCTTTTATAAAGCACTTGGTATGTCATAGAGGTTCATTAAGCATTGGTTTCTTTCCCCTTAGAGTAAATGTAGGATGGAGGAGCAGTTAATTTTTATTATTACTGTGCAATTCTTTAGGGAGAAAGTGATACTTAAATTGTGCCTTGACAGATGAGTAGGATTTTAATATATGTTAAATGGGTTCCAAGGACATTCTGCTTTTAAGGAACTAAATGAACAAGGACTCAAAAAGGTGAAGAAGCCTGCAAGTGTACTTATGAAAGTTAGCATAGTCCAGAACCTTAAGAAAAGCAGTTTAGATCTTAAAAAAAAAATCTAACCCATAGTAAAAGTATACTTCTTTAGGCCATTCCTATTTACTGCCATGACTAATAAATTTGGGAAGGCCTGTGGAAAATTCCTGTGGGCTGATCTTTTCTTAACCATTATTCAAGACTGTTCAAAATTGATACTCTAAGCTGATCATTTCATTGCTATTAAACTCTAGATCACATTCCCAAGTTTCCAAGAATTTGCTGAATTGTGTTTCTCTATTATCTGTTTCCTTGGGATACTTCCGTTTTTTCTTTCTTGTCCTGTAAAAATTGATTTCCTAGGCTTTCTAAGTGATTGATAATGTGAGAGTACTACAAAGACTTTTCTTAGACTTTGGTAGACTCACATTTAGCACAAATATTGTCAAGGGCTTCCTAAAATATGTAACCAATATACTTTCTACATTTCTTTTAGTAAAAAATTCTAAACTTAAATATTTTATTTCATTAAGGTTAAGATTTGTCCTTTTAAGTTTTTTTTATCTTTTAAATTACTTGTTTGTTGCATTATTAAGAATCAGATGGCTTCCTCGATTGAGTTTGTTCATTTCTCCAGTGGGTAACTTTTATCTGATCTTTAGGTCTAATATTGTTTGGTTCGTTTCCATTAGGAAGCTCTGGAACGTTTTTGAAAAAATGAGCCTCTTGAAGAAAGAGCTTATTATCCCTGAAAAGGATGAGACCAGAAATGGGAAAAATAAAAATCAAATATCACCCTTGAAATGTAAATTTAAGTTTTTTAAAAGTCCTTCTCCTTTATTTCTGATAATCATTCTTTGGAGTCTGTCCCTCTGCTTCTCTGTGATAAATTCTCACCAAAAAAAATCCTCTTATGTTTGTACTAGAATTACACTTAATTCATAAGTTGAGGAGAATTTGTATTAAAGAATGGGAGTTATTTTTATAATATAATGGTTATTTTATCAGAAAATTTTTTTTTTTTTTTTTTTTTTTTTTTGAGATAGAGTCTCACTTTGTTGCCCTGGCTAGAGTGAGTGCCGTGGCGTCAGCCTAGCTCACAGCAACCTCAGACTCCTGGGCTCAAGCAATCCTTCTGCCTCAGCCTCCCAAGTAGCTGGGACTACAGCCATGCGCCACCATGCCCGGCTAATTTTTTCTATATATTTTTAGGTGTCCAATTAATTTCTTTCTATTTTTGGTAGAGACGGAGTCTCACTCTTGCTCAGGCTGGTCTCAAACTCCTGAGCTCAAACAATCCGCCGGCCTTGGCCTCCCAGAGTGCTAGGATTACAGGCGTGAGCCACTGCGCCGAGCCAGAAAATTGGTTTTTATATATAGATTTTGAGTCCAGCAAACTTGCTTTGCTTGCTTATTTAAAATGGTTTGTAAATTTTCTTGCATTTTCCAAGGAATCATATTATATGTAGTGGCAATTTTTCGTTTTCCTATCCAAACCTCATACTTTTTTATTCTTGAATAGAAATGGTAATAATGGGACCTTGTTTTTTCCCTGAATTAAAGAGATTCCTAATATATAATTTTTCTGTTAGAAAATTTCCTTTTGTTGCTAGATTGGTGGAAGTTTTTTTCTTAAGTGATGAATCGATATAGAATCAATAATCATTGATTATTCACACAATAGTATTTTATGTATCCACTCTGTTATTAATGGATTTGGGGTCACTTTCAAATTTTTGGCTGGTATAAATAGGGCTCTGTGGACATTTTGGTGAACATATTTATATGTTCTCTTCAAATTAGGTGTTTAATTATTGGGATATAAGGTATACATATACTTTATGATATGCATATGCTGTAGTGATGTTGCCAAACAATTAAGTTGTTGAACCAGTTTACATTCTTACTAGCAGTGTTTGAGTACAGGTTGCTATACATTCTTGTTGGGGCTTGATATTTAACTATTTCATTTTAGCTATTCTGGTGGGTATGTTGAGTGTCATAATATGCTGTTAATCTACCTTTCCTTGATGATTAAGTACATAAACACCTTTTTCATATGCTTATTGGCCATTTTTATAATTTATAATTTATAATTTCTTTTGTGAAGCGCCTATACAAGTTTTTGTCCTTTTGGTTTGTCTGCCCTTTTCTTGTTGATCTGTATAAGTTCTTTGTATATTATAAATACTAGTCCTTTGTTGGATTTATGTACTATAAATAGCTTCCCTTAAGGGTAGAATTTTTTTTTTATCGGTTATTCAGTTTTTAATAGTTATTCAAATTTTCTATTTCTTTTTGAAATCATTTTAATAACTTTTTTCTAGAAAGTTGATTTATCTAAAATTTCAAATCTACTGATATGAAGTTGTTTATTCAATCTTTTAATTTTGGTATCTTCTCAATTCTAGAAAATTATTAGTCATTATCTCTTTAAATATTGCATAAAAAGCATATATGATTATATGTATATATTTTTGTTATAACTGGTAGCATGCTTTATGTACTATTTTGTAGCTTTTTTTCTTCATTTAATATTTCTTGGAAATCCTTGCATTTCAGTATATATGGAACTGATCATTTAAAAAAATAATTTCATAGTATTTAATGATATTATGTGATAATTTATTTACCTAATGCTGTATTGATGGGCATTTGAATTATTTCCAGTCTTTTGATGTAACAAGCAAAGCTGCAATAATATTAAATTTATTAAGTGGAATTTCTAGTCTTATACAGTCCTGGGCTGCTACATTATTAAGTTCTATGTTTATTGTTCTGTTTTTAATGTTTTAAGTCTTTTAAAAACTGATGAATGATTCACATGCAATAAAATTCACCATTTTAAGGTGTACAATTCAGTGGTTTTTACTTTTTTCAGAGTTGTGCAACCTTTCCCACTATCTAACTCCATGACATTTTCATTATCTCAAAAAGAAACCCTATACTCATTAGTAGATGCTCTGTATTCCTGTCTTCGCCTAACCCCTGGCAACCACTAATCCATTTTCTGTCTCTATGTATTTGCCAATTCCAGACATTTCATATAAATGAAGTTATACAAAATGTGGTCTTTTGTGTCTGGCTTCTTTTACTTAGTATAATGTTTTCAAGATTCTATTTTGTGACGTATATCCATACTTCATTCCTTTTGTGGTTATGTAATATTCCATTGTATAGATATACCATATTCTAGTTGATGGATATTTGGCTCATTTCTACTTTTTGACTATTAGGAGTCATGCTGCTATGAATACTTAAACGTCAGATTTTTGTTTGGACATATGCTTTCAATTCTCTTGAGTCTATACCAGGGAGTAGAATTGCTGGGCTATATAGTAACTCTATGTTTAACTATTTGAGGAACTGCCAAACTGTTTTTCTTAGCAGCTACACCTTTTTATATTCCCACTGGCAGTGTGTGAGGGTTCCAATTTCTTCACATCTTCATCAATCCTTGTTATTTTCTTTAAATTTTTTTTTTTTTTAATTATAGCTTCTTGGCTGGGCGTGGTGGCTCATGCCTGTAATTCTAGCACTCTGGGAGCCTGAGGTAGGAGGATTGCTTGAGCTCAGGAGTTTGAGACCAGCCTAAGCAAGAGCGAGATCCCATCTCTGCTAAAAATAGAAAAATTAGCCGGGTGTGGTGGAGCACGCCTGTTGTCCCAGCTACTGAGGAGGCTGAGGCAGAAGGATCGCTTGAGACCAGGAGTTTGAGGTTGCTGTGAGCTATGATGATGCTGCGGCACTCTACCCAGGGCGACAGAGCAAGACTCTGTCTCAGAAAAATAATAATAATAAATGAGTAAAAAATAAATAAATAAAAATTATAGCTTCTAATGAATATGAGGTAGTATCTTGTGGTTTTGATTTCCATTTTCCTAATGACTGATAATTTTGAGCAGATTTTCATGTGCTTATTGGTATTTGTATATCTTTTTGGAGGAAAAGATCCTTTGCTCCTTTTTAATTGGGTAATTTGTCTTTTTATTGTTGAGTTATATTTATAGAAATATTTGTAGTATGTATGCTGATAAATGGCAAATATCTCACGATATGTTCTTTTAAGTCTGTGAGAGAAAAAATGCTATCTTCTAATAGAAAAATGGCCAAACAATATAAAAAAGAATTCACAGAAGAATAAATACAAGTAGCTAATAGTAAAAAAAAATTGTATTAATGAAATAAATGCAAATTGGAATAGTGACATGTTATTTTTTGCCTATCATATTTAAAAAAATGTGATGCCTTTTGAGGGTGAGTATGGGGTGAAATTCTCAAGTAATAGTGGAAATGTAGATTGGTATTATCTTTGTGGAGAATATTTGACAACACTTAAAAAATTTCATATGTGTATATAATTTGAATCAGTAGTTTTCTCAGAATTTATCGTGAGAAAATAATCATTATTTTGCATATAGATTAAGTACAGTGATGTTTATCCCAGCATCATTTTTAATGGTGTAAATTTGAAATCAACAATAAAGGATGGTTAATTATATACAGTAGAATATTTTACCATTATTAAAACTTATACTTTAAAATATGGATAAATTGTTATTCATATAATGCTAATATTAAGTCAAAAATAGCTAGATACAAAGCTATGTAAAAAAGTATGATAACAATTTGTATAAAACAACAGTCACCCACATAAAACCATCAAGCATACACACATACATACCTATGCATATAGAATAAGAGTGGAAAGAAATACCCCATCATATTGACAGTGACTATTTTTGGATGGTGGAACTAAATTTGATATATGTTTTCCACTTTTTATTAGTTCTGAATTTTTTAGATTTTCAAAAATAAATATATATTGCTTTATAATTAGGAAAAAAGTATAATAATTATGAACAAGATGTTTTCATACAGTTTAAATGGATTGTTATGGCACGATGACAATTTTTCCCATCTGGCCTTGGGATTTTCTTCTTTTGGTTAAAGTGTTGACAGTTGTGAACCAGTTTGCTAAGTGATAGGGAAGCAGCATTGATATGAAGTAGTTTATTATTATTTTTTTTTTATTTCAGGATATTATGAGGGTACAGATGTTTAGGTTACGTATGTTGCCCTTATCCCCCCCTCCCCCCTCCAAGTCCAAGTTTCAAGTGCGTCCATCCCTCGGATGGTGCGCATCACACTCTTTTTTTTTTTATTTCAGCATATTATAGGGTACAGATGTTTAGGTTACGTATGTTGCCCTTGCCCCTGCCCTCCCCCCCTGAGTCCGAGTTTCAAATATGTCCATCCTTTGGGTGGTGCACATTGCACTCTTTGTGTATGTATATACACGTCCCCTCTCCCTTCTTCCCCCTCCCCTCTCCCCCTGCCCAACATCCAATAGATGTTATTCTTATATGTGCACTTATGTGTTGATCAGTTAATACCAATTTGATGGTGAGTACATGTGGTGCTTGTTTTTCCATTCTTGGGATACTTCACCTAGTAGAATGCGTTCCAGCTCTGTCCAGGAGAATACAAGAGGTGCTATGTCACCATTGTTTCTTAAAGCTGAATAGTACTCCATGGTATACATATACCACATTTTATTAATCCACTCATGTATTGATGGACTCCCATTTGTTTCTTAACCTCTCTGGTTTCAAAATCTACCT
>CAUYSK010092053.1:0-13029 GCA_963575035.1 Avahi laniger
ATCCCTGCTCGACATCACCTCTTCCGGGGACTTCAGATCCCTGCTGGAACCTCACTTCTTCAGGCGACTTCAGATCCCCCCTGGACATCACTTCTTCAGGAGACTTCAGATCCCTGCTGGACATCACTTCTTCAGGGAACTTCAGATCCCTGCTGGACATCACTTCTTCAGGAAACTTCAGATCCCCGCTGGAACCTCACTTCTTCAGGGGACTTCAGATCCCCACTGGACATCACTTCTTCAGGGGACTTCAGATCCCTGCTGGACATCACTTCTTCAGGGGACTTCAGAGCTCTGCTGGTACCTCATGTCTTCAGGGGGACGTCCTGTTTCTCTCACACCCCACTGACCAAGCCACTCACCCATCCAGCCTAGCAGCCGGCCATACCTTCTAAATGGTGCCAATTCCCAGATTTACAGTCAAACCCAGGCCTGTCTCCTGCTCTCCAGATGCAATCAGATCCTTCCTTTGGGATGGGTAACATACACTTCAAGCTTAGCACGCCCAGCACTGAAATTCTGACCTCTGCCCATCCACTGACAGACACTTAGCATGTCTTGGTTACTGTGAACAATGCTGCAATGAACACATGAAGGCGACCTTTTCGTACGCTTACTTCTTTTCCTTTAGATAAATACTCAGTAGTGGGATTGCTGGATTGTACGGTAGTTCTATTTTTATTTTTATGAGAAGTCTCCATGCTGGTTTCCATAGTGGCTGTACTAATTCACATTCCTGCCAGCACTGTGTCAGAGCTAACTTTTCTCCACATCTTCCCAGCACCTGTTATGTTTTTAATCACGGCCACCCTGACTGAGCAAGTCTCACTGTGGTTTCCGTTTGCATCTCCCTGGTGATTACTGACGCTGAGCACTTTTTCATATCCTGTGGGCTGTCTGTATGTCTTCTCTTGAGAAATGTCTGTCCATATCCTTTGCCCACTTTCTGATGGGACTATTTGGTTTGTTTTATTGTTGAGTGATTTGAGTTCCTTGTGTGTTTTGGAAATTAGTCCCTCTGTAGGTGAACAGTTTGCAGCTATTTTCTCCCATTCCACAGGTTGTCTCTTCATTTTGTTGACTGTTTCCTTTGCTGTGCAGAAGCTTTTTAGTTTAATATGGTCCCATTTGTCTATTTGGGGATTTTTTGGTTTGTATTTTTGAGGTCTTAGCCATAAAATCTTTGTCTAGACCAGTGTCCTAAAATATTTTTCCTATGTTTTGTTCTAGTAGTTCCATAGCTTCAGGTCTTATATTTATGTCTTTAATCCATCTCAAGTTGATTTTTGTAAATTATCTCATTTTGTTGGTTGTCCGAGTCCCTCAACTCAAACATATCTCCATGTGGGTGGGAATCTTTTTCTGTGTAATTCACTGGTGAATCCCCGGCACCTACAGCCATACCTGGCACAGGGAAGACAGTCAGTGAGTATTTGTTGAATGAATAAAGTCAAATCACTGGTTATAAAATCACATAACATTGTATTTTTTCATAGCCTTTCTCATAATTTTCATTGACTGATTTTGTCACTTATGAGATTATTTACTGAATGTCTCTCTCTTCTGCTAGACTATAAGTAACACGAGGACGAATCTTCGTACCGCTGCTCTGCGGTTACTCCTGAACAGGTTGGCTAAGGCCGGCGTGCGGAGGGTGGCTCGCTCGGGTTCAGAGTGTTTTCCTCTCTTTTTTCTTTATGTGACTAAAGCAGGTCCATCTCCACAGACTTCCTTGTATCTGGGACGCATCAAAGCTTCCTTAGGGAAGAAGAAAGAACATTACAGGATTATTGCAGCTTATTCCAAACCAACGTACGCACTCGAATTGTCTGAGGGCTCAGCGCTAGAGAGCTGAGGGCATCTCTCACTCTTGAGGATGACCAGGTTCCGTAGCAGCTTGTAAAAAAATAGCTTCACATTTCCTTACTCCTAGCACACAACCGCCTCTCTCCAGAGTCTTTTTAAAACTGCCTTGGCATTAAAAACACAGTAAACTGCTTCGAAGTTGGAAAAATGAGGTTTCCTGAGCCTTTCCTTGGTGCACACCGCCACCTGGCGACCACAGGCCCGACCCGCGCACAGCCGGGAGCCCAGGTCACCATCCTTCCTCTGCTGGACCTGCGCCGCCCTGGCATGACCCAGCATGAAAACCTGAATCCTCACATTTTTTATCTGCCACGTAGGCAGCTTTTATGATCGAGTCCTTGCTGATAAATCATCTTAACTGGATTTATGGAGGAAATGCCCTATTCGGGGATGAGATCCATTAATCTTCCTCCTGCTCTGACGTCCTGGCGGCCGGGGGCGTTTTGGGTCCAGCACGCGGGAGCCGAGGGCGGCGTGGTCAATGAGAGGCAAAGTTGACGTCTTTCCATTTTGATGTGCGTGGGCACAAGTGTTTCCGCTTATTTTCTGGCATTGACTACGATCATAAAATGCCTGAGTTATACAAAATGACGTGTCTTCTGATAAACGTACATTATTGCTCTCAGCTGGCTGTTAAATCCCTGGAAATGTCTATTTAGCTTTTGTGGGCAATGAAAACGCCGTCTTCAGGATCACAGCGCACTCAGCACACCCAACACCGCCGTGAGATCTGTAAAGAGCTATTCTGTTTCTGCCGGATGAGCCCGAACTACCAGCTTGTTTACCCTCCTCTCTCACCACTCTTAGCTCTGGATGGCAGGGTAGCCGGTCTGTTTGATTGGCTTCAGCAATACCCACTTTCCCTTCCAAGGATGGCACAGAAAGAAAGACGCCGCGTGGTACAGTAGTTGGAATACGTTCACTTGCTTTTCACGTGAGCGAGAAAGCGCCGGTGTGTGCTCGTGAGGTCGCCCGTTTGGCTGACATCTGGCAGGGACGGATCTGGGAAAATGGGGGTCTCCGGCTTGCACCTGCCAGGGAAGCTCCGCAGAGCAAAGGAAGCACGTTCGCAGGCTGGCACGGAGACGCTGGCACAGGTCCCACGGCCCGGCGATCGGTTCCCATCCTAGCAGCAAGACCCTTCACTGGCGAGGGGCCCAACCCAAACCCAGCGCCTGAGACCCCTGTCCACGTCCACCTGGCGCCTCCCGTGGCGGGACATAGAGCACACCCGGCGGTTAGAGCTCAAGTTGTCGCCTTCTTGCTTTAATGACACACACACTTGGCTTCCAAATACCTGTGTATTTAATGCACAAGGAAGTATATTTTGGGTTTTCAGCAAAGAACGCTGCACCACCCACTGCTTTCATCTTCCCCAACCAGACCCCGAGTCCCACAGCAGTGCCTGGCGCAGCCGGATAAGCCGTGGCAACAAATTTAGGGAGCCCTGGTTAGACTCAGTGCGGTTTCCTCGTCACCTTGCTCTTCAAATTTAAAGTAAACACGAGGAAGCTGAAGAGCAGTTTCCGGAGCAAAGAGTAGCTGAGGGCAGACGGCCGGGACCCGCTGCTTTTAGATGGTTCTAGCGCAAGGGCAGGGAACAGACATGGGCCTGGTAGAGTCAGGCCAATTTTTTAGGCATTTCTAGAATAAATATTGGTGCAAGTGTGGGCAAGGAGAGAGAGCAGTGTCAGCCGGGGGGCTCACTGGGAAGTTGTGAGTCTCCCGGTCAGGACAGCAAGAAGGCCGCGTGTGGGGAGCTCACACGCATGAAGCTGGACAAACTCGGACACTGATCCAGCCGTGCAGAAGGAGCCGTGTATCATGTCCTGGCCTGCAGATTCTGGGCGGGTGTGAAGTCTTGTTTTACGGTAATCAGCTAGTGATGTCTTAGTAACTCATGAAATATCCCGTTTATTAGTCAGTTTTCTGAAATCCGGGAACAGGATTTCAGCTGGAGCAGTTTTAAGACAGAAAGCTAGGAATGGTCTCATTCCGAAAAATTAAATAGAAATGAAATCTTCAAAAAAGACCACACTTCTCCCAGTTTCTCCTCATTTCTCTGCAATTTTGCAGCAATTGCAGCTGGTAAATTTTGAGTGTTTATAAAGTAAAAAGGACAAGGTCATGGCTAGTTCACTGGTAAGTGGATTTTTCCCATTAAGTTTTCTGAGTGTGTCGGATCGCGGCTGCCGGCAAGGCCTGTGCAGGTGTTCGCTCCCCCTCCCCCAATGCGCCCCCCTCCCCCGCCGCGCTCCCCTCCCCCACCACGCTCCCCTCCCCCACCACGCTCCCCTCCCCACCACGCTCCCCTCCCCCGCCGCGCTCCCCTCCCCCACCACGCTCCCCTCCCCCACCACGCTCCCCTCCCCCACCGTGCTCCCCTCCTCTCTCAACACGCGCTGGCCCCTGCGACCGTGTCTGAGGACGAATATTCACATTCCAGCGACCCAGACGCCTGGCAACGCTCCCTCATCTCCTGTCGCCGTCATCCCCACGGGCGCACTTGGGTGGTGACGTCCCAGAAACACCGACTGTTCCAAGCAGCCGCTAACGGCGCAGGGCGGACACTGAGCACACAAAGGTTGAGATGTAAATCCACGGCGACTTTCTCTATTTTCATTTGATCATTCCAGCCCTAATGTTAAATGATTGCCGATCAAGTATCAATGAATAGGAAAAAATATAGATAATTATTTTAAATAACGTGTAAGTTTTCCCAGTGCTACTGTAGTTGATCCTAAACTACAACTCAGGGATGCCCTTTTGCACAGGTCGGCCGGCTCCCTTACCTCTTTGTCACTGGTCCCACTGAACACCACCTGGTCCCAGGCTCGAGTCACCCGCAGGTCCCTGGACCCGTCTCGATCTGACGGAGAGACTTACACAGCTGCGAGACGCTCGCCCACAACCCAGCACCACCCCCGCCCTCCTCCGCTAACTGGCCTCACCTGCGGGTCTTTCACCGGGTTTCTTCCACCGTCCCTGTTTCTAAGTACCGTCTCCCAACTCACTTTGCAGTAATGGCAGTAAAAACAAAAACACATTTTTGAGCAATAAAAATAACACATCTTTGAGTAACAACACTGAGTAATAATAATAGGAATTGCGTTTTGAGCACGTATTACATGCCAGGCAGTTTTCTACATGCTTTGCGTGTGTTAATGCATTTAACCTGCGCACTGTGGGGCCTCCTTGCCGCCTGCCTCTGAGGCTCTGCACCGACGGGGAAACCGTGTCCAGGTGCAGAGGCCTCACCGTGAGTCCTGAGGGTCTGTGTCTCTGTTTCCAAGCGCCACCTACATCACTTTTTCCTGACTTCGGGCCCTGATGGTTGGTGTTGCACACGCCCAGCCCAGGCTCCGGCCAGAGACGCCAGCCGCAGAGCGGTTCACTGGCGAGGGGCTCACAGACAGAATGAGACGTGGAGAATCGGCGCATTGCAGCGCCCAGGGTGGCGTTTATGCAAGAACAGCAACCCCGGGGCCTGGTGCGTTCCCAGGGTGAGACCCTCATTCGAGTGGAGTTTCTCTGGACATTTCGAGGCAGAAACTCCAAACGCCGTCCAGCGCTAACCGCGGAAGACGAGCCTCACCGGCGTTTTGAAAAGGGAGGTTGAGTAACACGTTGGAACAAATGAAGGTTTTTCTGGCTCCCACAACAGCGAGTCGTGGAAGGATTTCAGAGGTTGTATGTATAAATAAAACATGAATATCAAAGTTCATAGTTCCCTTTCTGCAAGCAATGTTTGTCTTTGCTTATGCAGATTGGAAATCAAAGCATGAGTTGAGATTAGCTATTCCTTCCATAGTAATGTGTCTGATTTTCATTGTCAACGAAGAAAAAAAAGCAAATCTCAAAATGTGTTCATTATTGCATTAAAATCAACCACTCAGTCCCCTCCCTTTCTGAGTTTTGCTGCCTGAAACAATTGACCCTCTTGTTCAAAATTCAGACCTGTCTAAGCTCGTGTCTCCTCTGTGTGCTTGACCGCTCTAATCTTAAATTGTAACCCAAATCAAAAATCTCAGTTCAGAGTTTCACTTATCCTGAGCTCACACGAGGCAGCAAAGTGACCGCCCCCAGCAATGTCATCGCGGACTGCGTTGGGAGAAGCGCAGCAGACAGAAGAGAAAAAGTGGTCCCGCCTCACTTTTACAAAAGAAAAGGCTGCACCTAAAATATTAAAATATCATGCCTCTTAAAGATTTTTGGGATTCAACATAAATTACCTGTTTCTCCCATTCCTGAGTTCAGAACCGGTTGAAAAATAAGACACAGAGACCCACAGACAGAGGCCGAGCGGCAGCTTCACTGCTGATGAGCTAATTGGAGAAAGGACCAACGAGCCTGCCGCCGCCCTGCCTGCCCCGCCTCGTCCTCACACCCCAGCCCTGCTCCGGCCGGGGGGCGGGAGCCGCCTCTGGAGAGGAGAAGGGGGCGTTCACAGAGTCGTCCCACCGGCGAGTGCCCCTGTCACCTCCCAGCAACCAGGTGACTGACGTCTCTGCAGGAGGGAGCGAGGGCTGTCGGCCGGGCCAGGATCTTCGTTTCCGCGGAGGTCCTTCCACAGACAGGCCCCGGGGACGGCCCCTCCCTCCCCGCAGCGCCCAGCCCTACACCCTCCGTCGGATAAAGCTGGGGCGCGTTAAGGGCATGACCAGGACAGCGGGGACCTCTGGAACCCTGTATCGTGGCGCACGGGCCTGAGCACCTTCCTCCAACACGCGTGGCCCCCACGGCAGAGACGCGTGTCCTGCCTGCTCCCCGCTCTCCCGCACCCTGCTCGGCTGGGCGAGGCCTGTCGGACAGCGAAATGGGGGCAGAACGGACGTGTGTCCCCCCCAGGCTGAGGCAATGACACGTGCCCCTCAGCGCTGGTCTCTCCCCTCCGCTGAGCGGGGAGCGTCCGTGTCCCAGACGGAGCAGCCGTGCGGGTGGGGCCTCCACCCACCCGGGACCACCGCTGCGGCACCGCCACGCACACTGACCGCCCACACCACCACGCACACGCACCCTCACGGCCCACACCATCACACACACACACACGCATGGTCCACACCGCCTCACACACACACTGACCGTCCACACCGCCTCACACACGCACACGCACCCTCGGCCCACACCGCCTCACACACGCACACTGACCACCCACACCGCCATGCACACGCACCCTCACGGCCCACACCATCACACACACACACACACACACACACACGCACGGTCCACACCGCCTCACACACACACACTGACCGCCCACACCGCCACGCACACGCACCCTCACGGCCCACACCATCACACACACGCACACGCATGGTCCACACCGCCTCACACACACACACTGACCGCCCACACCGCCATGCACACGCACCCTCACGGCCCACACCACCACACACACGCACACGCACACGCACCCTCACGGCCCACACCACCACACACATGCACACGCACACGCACGGTCCACACCGCCTCACACACGCACACGCGCCCGCTCGGCTCACACCGCCACACACACGCACACTCACATTTTAGGTCTGGGCTCTTGAGCAGCCCGACGCCACCCTGACCCCGCACACAGACTAGCTAGGTCATCTGTCATTCTTTCCCTGGCCCCGTCCCTCCCCGTCGTCTTGCTAGCAGGATGCATGATGATGTGTTGATTTGCATGTGATTTGTGTGAAGTCTGTGTCCATGTCTGACCCACAGGACCCCGGGATCAGTCTCTGTCACCCACAGCGGACACACAGAGCCTTCCCGGGGTTGCATGCAGAAGTCACTCGATAACTGTCACGACGCGGAGGAGGCACAGACGAGAGGGCGCCGTCACAGGGACACTTGTTTTCATGGGAGACCACAGCTCTAGACCAAAACCACAGAGAACGGAAACCCACGCCCAGGGGGTGTTTTTAACCTTTATTCGTTCAGAACATGATTCTGGGCCGCTCGGCCACCAGGAGAGGACCCTGAACCTCTAAGGAGGTTGACAGACCGAACGACAGAACAGCGCCACCCCTGTGTGTGTCAGACGAGCACGAAGCCAGTCTTTATTCTTCTCGTAAACACGTAAACGTCTCATCATCGGAAGTGCATTCACAAGATCATGCGTGTGTAGCTGGTCGGCACAAGGGAAAATGACAATTTACACGTGAACTACTTAAGTCTCGCGGTAGAGCGCTCACAACTCCTAGCTCTGTCGACTTTTCAATGGCATTAATTATGTGACATCGTCACCAATTACATTAAAAGAACTTCACTAATTTTTAAAAGCTAGAATTACTCAAAAAGTTCTGTTATTGCAAATAACACCTGGAATATTGCATTTAGTCCTAAAATTCCTAGATCACTTAACTCTTTCCACAGTCCTTTGTGTAACTGATGCAGGAAAATTAATGCTATAAGAGAATGAAATAGATCAAGTTCCTGTATTTTCACCTAAGACTCTATTTAAGTAACGACTGATATTTAAGTGATTAAAAAATAAGCCAGCGTTAAATATTAACTGCACAGAATCTAAAACAAAATGGCCACATTACATCAAACTACATTATATAGATTAAAAGCAGCTAATTAGAAGCCTTTTTAGAAATTCAAAGTTTCTGACATCATTTTCCACCATTCCATCAACTCTTCCTTCTCTTCTTCTTTCCTTTCAGAAAACGACTCCAGTTCAAAATCAACCTGAAGGAGAAAGTCAAGAAGAAACATATTGTTATCAAACCACACTGTATTTTTAAACTGAAGTTTAAAAAAAGAGAAACAGCAGTTTCAGAGCTTATAGAATAAGCTCAATCCAGCCACTTGAATTAAGGTAGATCCTAAAAAATCTCTTGTGATAAACAAACAACAATTCCGGGGGCATAAAAAAATCAAAAGCCATTGTGTTTAAAACGTGCTTTGAGTTCACAGCTTTGAGGACATAGATCAACAAAATCCCTGCCCCGATCTCTCCCCTCACAGAAAGTGGTAACTCGCAGTTTTCTGCCTTTGACTACTCGGAGAGCTCCGGGCAGCCCTGAATTCTGTCCTGGAGGCCGGAGGTGTGGACGCACAGGGTCGGGTGCTGCGTCCCAGACCACGGCTCTGCTCTCAGAATCTCGAATGTGCTAAAGGGGCTGCGGGCAGCACCTGCGTCTCAAGCCACTGTCCTGCGAGCGGGGCTCTCGGCCAGGTCTGCGCAGGACGCACACCCTGATCTGCACCCCTTCCCCCAGGCTCATCCCAGAGGGAACTAGGTTCCTCGGCTCGGCCGTTCCCTGGTTACTTGGGAACGTGATACACCCAGCACGTCCTCGGGCCAACACGGGCTAGAAAGAGGAGGTGTCACAGTGGGGGCTGCTCGTTCCGAGTTCCCTCCACCCACCGGGCACCCTGATTCCGGGACACGCACGGCCCGCTGTGCACACGCTCACCATCCAAACCACAGCACCAAACGCCAATATTTTGTTTGCAAAAGCCAAGCATTTATTCTCTAAACTTTGGGTGCATAAACGAAATACAATAAACTCTTCTCGAGTAAGCCTTTTGATTAGAAATCCTGTCGGCCTTCCCGTGGTTCCAGGAACGTAACACAAAGCGGGTGGTGAATTTCGCTCTAAGAGTTTTGTTCTCATCACCGTCACCTTCCTAGCAAAATAAATGTGATCTGCTTAAATAAGATTCGGTTTTTGATAGGACTTAACATAGATTTACTTATAATATGTGCTTAATAAATGTTTGGTTCATGCCTAAAATTATCTTGTATGCATCATTTATTTATTTCAAATGCTTATTGAGTAAAGCATGGTGCCAGCTGCTAGAAATGGAAAAGATACATGGAACAGAATCCCAGCTAGATTGAAACTGAGGTATCAAGGTCAGCAAATAAAAATTTAATTTTTTTGGCCGGGCGCGGTGGCTCACACCTGTAATCCTAGCACTCTGTGAGGCTGAGGCGGGAGGATCACTTGAGCTCAGGAGTTCGAGACCAGCCTGAGCAAGAGTGAGACCCCGTCTCTACCAAAATTAGAAAGAAATTAATTGGACGGCTAAAAATATATAGAAAAAAAATTAGCCAGGCATGGTGGCGCATGCCTGTAGTCCCAGCTACCCAGGAGGCTGAGGCAGGAGGATCGCCTGAACCCAGGAGTTTGAGGTTGCTGTGAGCTAAGCTGACACCACGGCACTCTAGCCCAGGCAAGAGTGAGACTCTGTCTCAAAAAACAACAAAAAAAAATTTAATTTTTTAAAGTTTTATTTTCTTGTGGATCTCTTCAAAAGCTGAGAAATGGTAACAGCTTCACACTGAGTGGTATTAAATCATCCAACGAGACTTTGGGCAAGTCAGTTAACTCTGTTAGGCCTTAGTTTTCTCATCTGTTAAATGGGGATGACAACAGTACCTACCTCACAGGGTTACTGAGTCACTCAAACATGCCTGGCATGAGTATCACAGGGCTTAGCTATCACGGATTACTTACCGAAACCGCAGGGCTGTAAGGAACCGCCACTTTCTTCGTTATCGCCAGGTAGCCTGGGGCTGAGGCTGTGACCTTGTAATTCCCAGGAACAAGCAGCCTCCAGTAGTCGCCGTCCTTTGCTGCAGGAGACGGAGTGTCAGACCACAAGGCACGCACAGGAAACGCTAATCGTGCCTCCAAGGAATGCCACGATAGCACACTTGGACTTCTTTGATCCCCCGTTTCCGAAGCAAACACATAGGAAACTCAACGACATTCTACTGACAGGGTGCGACTCTCTCCACAGCCCCATTTCTCACGGCCACTTTGCAGATAATAAGGTTAAGTTGTCTAATAACCTCCTAAGATCGCGGATCTCCTATCGGCCAGAAGCAGCAGGTCAGAGCACCCGGCACCGCGGCCTGAGCCTCGGCAGGTGAGGACCTGGTCGCCGGCCCGGGGTGGCCTCGCCGGAATCCCTGAGCCCTGGTTAGAGGTTCGGATTCCACACTGCCAAGTTCGTGACTCAGGGACACGGCCCCTCTTTCTTGACCCTTTTCCATTTCTCCTTCTTGACCCATCACAAGGCCTCGCTTCCCTCCCACCTTCCGCTTCATTCCAGCGTCTCGCCCCCTCCCTCAGAAACCCGGGGTGTCCCGGGGCCCGCCCCTCAGATTTCAGTTCTTTCTCCCTGTTTGTTCCCTAGCTCAGACTTGTCACATCGTGGAATGCACAGAAAATAACATTTGTGCTCGCCAGGGCCTCCCGAGGGCGGAGGGCGGCGGCGTGGAGTAGCGGTTGGGAAGGCATCCAGTGAGCTGTCGGTAAATATTTGTTAAACGAATGAATAAATGGAGTTTTAGAGGACGAATGGCAAAGATTTAGAAAAAAAAATCCAAGCTACAAATATGAAGGTTAAGCAAGAGGGAATGTCCGATACTGTGTGATTTGGGAACTAAGTTAAAGGTTAATTCATTATGAGGCCAAGAAATGCCATGAAGAGTTTACAACTTAAAAACGTCGTTGCTGTTACTGAAAACATCCTACAAATGGCAACCTAAAATACGCTGGACTGATGGTCATTAACAGGAGGAGGCAGATTCGTCAGGAAAGAGCATCGTTGCCCCAAACTGGGACACGAGCATGGGCTCCAAGCCTAGAGACACCCGACATCTCCCCTCCACCCCTAACTCGCCGTCTGGCGTTGCGTAAACGGGGAGATGTGAGTGGATGGGAGCCCCAGTCTTCTTCCCGCCCCCGCCGATTCACGGCTCGTTAGCGCCTCTTAACAGAGACAAGAAGCCACCGTGTTTTAACTCCAGAGAATTCCTTTTCCTCTGCCCAAGAACTGCAGTGAATCCCCGGGTGAGGCAGCCAAGCGAGGCCGCCTGCCGCCCTCCCGGCCCTAAACACGGCGCCGACCCGGCCCACCAGTGAGACGCCACCGCCCTGCGCTGCTGATCCTGTCCTGCGTAAGGCCAGAGCCCCGGGGCGTGGCCAGCACACCCACCGGATGTCACGTCGTGGTCTATTCCTTCCACGGAGATGGTCGCGTTGGCGATGGGGCTCCCCTGAAGGTCGCGGACAAACCCTTTCACTCCGCGGTGTATCTGCGAAGGCCGAGGAAAAACAAAATTCATAGGAGAAATGGCCTGCGGTTGTTTCATCTCAAGCATCTGCTTATTGTCCAGCAAAATCCTGCAGCTTCTCCCTAAGAATCAAAACGAGCTCAAAAGGCCACTGGATTTTTTGTGCATTTTTTACTCTGCTTTTCCTCAAAGAGAGAAATGAGCAGTAACCTCCTGAAAGCGAGTATCTTGTCCTGAGTCAAAGAAAAACTTCCAAGTCCCTCCCACGTCATAAAAATCCGTCTGTGTGTAAAGTGCTAGTTTAGCACGTTCCGGCACTTCCTCCTCTTCTAAATTTGGTCACCCACTGTCCCTCACGTGGGCACTGTCAGCAAGAAGGTTACACTACAGCCCTTCAATATTAGCTCCTCCGGGTAAAGAAGAGATACCCTGTGACCACTTTGGGATTAAACTCACTGACAACGTTATTTTGGCTGGAAATAAGCGGCAAGAACCGGACACTGATTTAGACAGAAACGGAAGAGACGATCGCATCATCGAGCAGCTACAAAAGACAGCTTTCTCTTTGTTTTGAAAACATAATTCCTCTAGTGTTTGAAGTGACTCAGAGTCACTTCAGGTCTTTAAAAAAGAACTGCTTTGGCTGGGCGCAGTGGCTCACGCCTGTAATCCCAACACTTTGGGAGGCCGAGGCGGGCGGATTGTTTGAGCTCAGAAGTTCAAGACCAGCCTAAACAAGAGCGAGACCCCGTCTCTACTAAAAATAGAAAGAAATTAGCCGGACAACTAAAAATATATAGAAAAAATTAGCCGGGCATGGTGGCACATGCCTGTAGTCCCAGCTACTCAAGAGGCTGAGGCAGAAGGATCGCTTGAGCCCAGGAGTTTGAGGTTGCTGTGAGCTAGGCTGACACCACGGCACTCTAGCCCAGGCAACAGAGCAAGACTCTGTCTCAAAAAAAAAAAAAACTCTCTGCAGGAGTGGTAGGAGACACAACAAGAGAACGACGTAAAGCAGAACCCGCTTTGGCCTCGTTGGCAGCAAGCAGGCCTGTGGGTGGCAGCAGCAGGGACAGGAGGGTCTGGAACAGTGCCCAGGAGGCTGTATTCCAGAAGTGGTCTCTGGACTGGCTGATAAA